>BLKR01009339.1:0-128773 GCA_011170035.1 Teleogryllus occipitalis
GCGAGAGAGCTGAAAAATTATTGCAAAGAATGGGTAGCAGGACTAGATATTCATACGTTCGAGGACTTAATGAATCTAATTGTAACCGATCAATTGAAGCGTCGTGTGCCGATTGATATTAAAGAGCACTTTATTGATGAGTGGGGGGAATTTAAGATGCCGTTAGAACTAGCTCGTAAACTAGACAACTATGAAAACAATAGGGCAGGCTGGAAACGGTCTTCGTTCAAGCCTTATAGGAAATCGGAAGCCGTAGGGGAACATGTGGCAAGCACGAGCAAGACGATGCCGATAGTACCGGAAATTCAGGGGAAATCGAGCGGTAAGAAAACCGATGTTAGGGCAGCATACGAGAAGCCAGACAAGCGGAAATGCTACGGGGGTGGTGCCACAGACCACATGGTCCGTGAATGCCCGCAGCGCCGCGTGGCCGAAAAAATGAATCATGTGGCAGACAAAACAGCTACGGAATTGTTTTCACCGTACGTGTTCTTTGGAAAAATTAATAAAATTCCCGTGAGATTTTTGCGCGACTGTGGTGCCAGTTTCGATCTTGTCCATGAGAAATTTATTAGCGACGAGAATTTAACGGGAGAAAGCGTGTGGATTTTGCAACCGCTTGATGCCTCACCACGAAATCTCCCGGTGGCAGAAGTCACTATTGAAGGGCCATTCGGGAAAGTAGTAACTAAAGCCGCAGTTGTGCCTCGGGAATGCGACAGCGGATATTACTTATTAAGTAATAGAACAGCTGCTCTGCTGGAAGAAGTAAAGGCAGGATTTATTGAGCCACAATTAGTTGCAGCCGTAACGACGCGGGCAAAAGCCGCTGAAACGTCGCGGGTGACTCAAGAGTCGGGGCCGGCTGACCGACACGCAGGCGAGTTTGACGCGGACGAGCAGGTAGAAAACCTTGAACAATGGAGGCAGGAGGGAGCCGTTAGTGAAAGGGACGCCAGTGCAAGTGTACTAACGCCCGAAGTGAATGAACTCATAAATGTTACCCAGACTGAGTTCGCAGCTTCACAACAAAGTGACCCGGAAATCAAAACATTATACGACGCGAATAAGCACAACGTACCGGAAGCAGGGCGAGAGTCGTATTTCGTGAAAAATAGTATTTTGTATCGGTCAAGACACAGCAATCGCGGAGAAAAATTTAATATGTTAGTAGTTCCGACTAAATATCGGGCCGCTGTTCTCAAGGTGTGCCATGAAACCGCGAATGCACATTTAGGTTGCACTAAGAGCAAATCCAGCATGTCGCGATACTTTTATTGGCCTCGTTGTTTCCAGGATATGGAGACATATGTGAAAACTTGCGATGTGTGTCAAAAGGTTGGTAGGCCAAATGATCGTAAAAAAGCACCGTTAATGTTAGTACCGCTGATAACGGAAGTCTTCGGTAAAATAAATATTGATACTTGTGGACCTCTTCCCGAAAGTAAAGAAGGCAACAAGTTTATTTTGACAGCCATTTGTTTAGCGTCTAGGTATCCGGAGGCTATTCCAATTAAAGATTTGCAATCAACAACTATCATTAGTGCCTTGCTGACATTATTCAGTAGAATCGGGTTTCCTAAGGAATTACAAACAGACCAGGGCACGTGCTTTACAAGCGCATTGACAGGTGAATTTGCTAGGAAGTTTGGGATCAAACTGGTGAGAAGTTCGCCCTACCACCCGCAGTCAAATCCTATCGAACGCGTGCATAGAACGATGAATCGCTTAATCAAAGTGTTATGCTTGGAAGCAGGAACGGAGTGGGAGGACCAAATGCCCCCGATTTTATTTGCTTTGAGAACCACGGTGCACGAGAGCCTCGGATTCACTCCAGCTGAATTAGTGTATGGGAGGAACCTCAGAACTCCCATAACCTTATTATATGAACACCTTGCAGGCGAGGACGATGAGGAAGAAAATTCCGTCGTCGAATATGTGTTCAAGCTAATAAATAGGCTTCAGAAATCTCGCGAATTAGCTCACGAGAAGCTTGTTAACGAGCAGGAGAAAAGGAAAACGTGGTACGATCGGCGAGCCGTACACAGAGAATTCGCGCCGGGCGACCGGGTGCTGGTGTTGGCCCCGAATCGCACAAAAAAGTTATCTGTTCAATGGATAGGACCGGGAGAAGTAGTAGAGAAAAAATCGGACACGAACTCCTCCGTCCGAATGCCTGGGAAAAAGGAAGAGCGTATCTACCACATTAACATGTTGAAAGCGTACGTGCAACGTACCGAATATCTGAATTATGTAGCAGATCGCAGCTCAAACTTTGAAGTTGAGGAAGACGAGCTGGATAAGTACGCTATTAACCTTGATAGTGTCGACTTCGATGCGGAAGCTATGCTCGAAGGAACAGAAGTCGAAGACGAGTTCCGAGACAAACTGCTCAATTTAATTGTAAAGTACAAGCATATATTTTCAGACAGACCAGGGTTGACGGATGTCGTCACCATGGACATTGAATTGACGGACGAGTCGAAAAAGATAAGAAGTGCGCCTTATCGAATGTCGCCGCGTCAATCAAAAATTTTGCAGGAAGAAATCGCGAAGATGTTACGGGATAACATAATCGAAATAGGCGACTCTGATTATGCTTCCCCTATGATTCTTGTAGAGGCGCCTGGACGAAAACCAAGACCGTGCGTAGATTATCGCAAGCTAAACCAAATTATAAAATCAGAATATTTTCCGTTGCCGAACATGGAGGAGAGGATAGAAGCAGTAGCGGCAGCTAAGATTATTACTACATTGGATTTAGCAAAATTTTATCATCAGATACCGCTCACTCCGAGAGCGCAAAGATATGCGGCTTTCTGTACAAGCTTTGGCACGTATAGGCTATTAAGATTGCCCTTCGGGCTAAAAAATGCACCTTTTCAGTGTAGTAGGATGATGGCAGCTTTATTAGCAGGATGTGCAGAATTTGCAGTCCCATACTTGGATGACATCGCCATTTATAGCGACATATGGCAAGAACACCTTAGACATTTAGAGCAGGTGTTTCTAATATTAGAGAAAGCGAAGTTGCATGTGCAGCCAAGCAAGTGTAAATACGCGCGTAAGAATGTGCAATACCTAGGCTGCATGGTTGGTAGTGGCATGATGCGGCCGGTAGAGGCCAAAGTAAAAACTATTAAAGAGCACCCCGTACCTCAAACGAAAAAGCAAGTGCGTGCTTTTCTCGGATTAACGGGTTACTACAGGAAATTTATTCCCGATTATGCGGGTATATCAGCGCCATTAACGGACTTATTGCGAGGTCGCGAACGGCAAGGCAGGGTAACGTGGACGCCAGCATGCGAGATGGCATTCGAGAAACTGAGGAACGCTCTCTGTCACGAACCCGTCCTTCACGCGCCAGATTTTAATAAGGATTTTATGGTGCAGTGTGATGCGTCAAAAAGAGGTATTGGCATCATTTTGGCACAGTATAATGATAGAGGAGAAGAAAAACCGGTGTTATACTTAAGTCGTAAATTCACAGATTCGGAATTATTACGATGTACAACAGAACAGGAGTGCACAGCCATAATATGGGCATTGCAGAAATTAAAGTACTATTTGGATGGAAATGCAAAAATTAAAGTGGAAACAGACCACAACCCATTAGTATGGCTAAATAATTGTTCAAGTAAGAACCCGAGATTGATGCGTTGGTCATTAATGATCCAAGCATACAATTTAGAAATTATTCATAAAAGGGGTAAGGATCACGTAAATGCTGATGCCTTAAGCCGTATGTTTTACTGATACATGGAACCTGAACTGAACTGGGAATGCGGAGGGCTACACTGAACCGAATCACTTGATTGCATTGTATAAAATCAAGACAAGAGAAGAATCACTGTATATATGTAACAAATTGTTGAAAGTGTATTGTTTGTGTATTCTGTTTGTTTCATGTGTGTCTTATGTATGTGCAATTATGGGTACAAAGTGAAGCTCTGAAGACATTGTTGGTTCTGGGGGTATCAGGGAAAGTATCACATCATTTGATTGTGAATACTACGGAGGTAATTGCAGCAGACTGTATGTAATTTAAGATTGTAGAAAATTGTATATATTAGAATGAAAGGAGGTACGTGAAGTAGGTTAGTTATTTATATTAGCTAGATTTTGATAAAAAAAAAATATGTTGTAAATATAGAGTAGGTTAGAGAGATCAATAGAGTGTGAGCCCAATGGCCAGGTAAATGGTATAATCATATCCAGATCCACAAATCTAGTTGCGGGACGAATTTTTTATTGTGGTTATATCCTGCATAAAAAATTCAAAATAGGGTATGGAGAAGTATGTAACGTATTGTAGGACTACAGTTAGCAACCGCCACAAAGGGCGGCGGCAGAGGATTAGACGCCAGGGGCCAGGCAGGATGTGACACGCCGAGGTATTCTGGAGAAATCCTAAGAGCTAGGGAAAGGGATGCCCAAAGTACGGGACAGCGCATTTTTGCCGCGTGCCGCGTGTCAAATTCTTGGAATCCAGGGAAATGGATGTCCAAAAATGCCTGGCAAAGCGGTCAGTGTGGGCCGTGTGCAAAACCCAGTGACGTTTCAGGTCACGTGGGTGGGGGCTATATAAGAACAAACGCAGAGCGCGGGGGTGGGGTTTGTTGAGCTGAGAGGGAACCCTCGTGCGAACGCACAAAACTTGCGCCCAGGGCGGTGCGGAGCCGAGCTAGGCTCGTGCGGCAAACCATGTGTTGGGACGCCGTTGTGGACTCTATCCACGGGTGACAAGAGGTCGCCGGAGCTGTCTGCTGTGTGCGGGAGGCTCGCTGAGGAGTGGCGCGGGCCACGAGTCAGTTATTCATTTTAAGGATCGCTCCTGCGATCAGGAAAGTAAAGATCTACCAGAGCTGTAACTTAAAGTAGTACTGTACATATTGTGAATAAACCTGTACATATTTATCATTGAAGCTCGTGTCTGTGATTATTGTGTATTCCCACGACGTCACAAAATGTATGAAATATTATTTTGTGCAATGGAAAGGGAACTTCTTTCAAATTATTTTTATTGTATGTTTCCTCACATTTCTACTTATTTGTAATTATTTCGTAGTAATACAAACGTTTTGAGACGTGTTTAACATTTTACATTAATTTTATTTTATTTTGTAAACATTTAATAATCGTAAAAATTAACTCGAAATATTGGGGAGGCACCTCTTCAGCTACGCCTATGAGCATTTATGCTGCCTATGTGATACATATGGTGTGACAGATTAAATGTTACACACTTCTATGGCTTGTAAAGGCGTTAAAAATGATCACAATGGACCCACAATTGTTTTCCCAATGGACCAAAAGTGGAAAATTTCATATAACGGACTTACACATATGGTATTTACTCATTTGTTAAGCACCCATAGAGGCTTATTTGTTAGGCAGATACATTAAATCTGGTTGTAAGCGTCAGAACATGACACCCCCCTCCCGAACATCTGAGCGTAAGGAGTAACAATCAAGGACAAGTTTAGAAGTTTAACTCTTTTAATATGAAATTTCCCTCTACTCATTCTTTGGCAAAATGATAATTTTTTACCCCTCCTAGAACTTTGTTCTGAGACATCGGTTGTAGATCATGGATGCACACCGTTTTAGAAAAACGTCAAAGTAAAAAGATTAAATACAAATGCGAATATATCTCACTATCAATTGTACGACGTCACTAAAATTTGAAAGAATCTACAAGAATTTACGGAAATATCGACATTCCACAAAGCTTCAAAAACGTACACTAAATTGCAAATATTCTCCCAGCGGGGACTGGAATCCGACGTTCAGTTTATTATCAGACCGAGGAGCCCACACCTAATGCTCTACAATTTGTAATGGGTTTTACGAAAAACTGATGACGGAGATGTATTAATTCGGAGAGCAATTATGGTATAAATAGTAATACGTAACCATTACTAAGGATGAGAAAGTATGTGCTGTTTAGTACCACTGGTTTCCAGTGTTGTAGTGGAAAATTTCACGTAAATAATCATAGGAAGGTAGAATTTTTAACATCGCGCTGCTGATTGAAATGTTAGATGGGTGACGGGCGGGTTCATGAACTTTCAGGGGACGAACTGCACAAAATCACTGACAATATTGTTTTTTGTCTTTATTGCTCAGCTTTAACAACAGATAATTCTCGATATGACAACCACGAAGTTTGATATTTAGGATAGTAAAACGGCGATGCACGTTCAGACGTAGACAAAGGTTTTGTCAAAACTTTTTTAGCAGCTGAGATAGCTCAGGGCAACAACTGATGTCATTGTTGTGCCTTTGACCGGGAGGTCCTCGGGATCGAGTCCTGACGGTGACAGGATTTTCGTCTCTAGCTTCATTGATAAGTCGAATTCAGCCGCAGTCTGGAGGAGAATTCTAACGGCTGACTGTTCTGATCGGTAGTTTGCTGTGCTCTTTCTGAACCACAGTAGGAGAATGCTGGAGCAGTACCTTAACAAACGGGCCACGGAACGCATTCAACCTTTCCTTCCTCTTCCTTATCCTATCCTCTTTCCTATAAACAAACTACATTTTATACACTTACATGCACGCTACTTCCACACATCCCAGGAGATCAAGATGTGTTAAAGCTTGTCCTGACTGGGGCGGTCCGCCGGTGATGGGATATACCTGATTGGGGAAAATCCCACAAGCCAATGTGTAGGTCGGCGCCGGATCTCACAACTAGCAGGAGAAGAATAAAGTGATAAAATACAAGCACTACACTTACGGGACTAATGACGACAGCAATTGTCGTCCCCGGAAATTCGAAATAATCAATGAAAGCTTTTCCTTCATGAAGGTGTCTTTAAAATGTAAAAAAATATTTATTTTCTTGTAATTACCTAATTCTCATTTGCTCCTTTAGTTTGCTTTTCTCCTAGTATCATATCAGTTACAAAAATGCATATTGTCTTGGTGGCGCCACGCGCGCGCGTGTGTGATGGCTATGTGTATCTAGGTGTGTCAGAAGAAATTGTACAAACTTCTAGTGAGGTCGAAGATCACTTTTTGCTAGTGAATATGTAGTCGGAAATTACGTATAACTATGTTACAAGACACTTACCCCGATTGTTAGGTTCCGGAGTTCGGCAGGTACACGAAATCTCTGTAACTCAGAACGTTACTCGCCGAACACTAGTGCACGAGTAGGTGTCTGACCACCAGGGGCAAATGCCACATGTGTAATTTTGTTATACGAAATTTCCAACTACATGTTCGCAACCTCATGTTTATTGACAAACGTGATCACATTAGATCTCTCTACATGCTTTAGTTTGTAACATTTATTCTGAGTTATCTGTACTATGAAGTGCTATGCAAGGTAATGAATATAGAATAGAACTTCTTGTATCAATATTCATTTTTATTTGTCATTAATGATTTATAATTTTGATTGTACATTTTACATACATCAGATTAAATAATATGCTGAGTTGATTGTCTGCACAAGAGGTACAAAAATAGGTGAGACAGGATGTGCAATCAAATTAACTTTAATTTAGTATCTGATACTCATCACTAGTTCTAACATCACTTAAATGTGATGAATTCAGCAAATACAAGTTTTATTTTCAGACTTACCTCACTCAAATGTATTTCAACACAGTGCCATTTAAAATATTGCCATCAGCTTACCATTTTATTCACAAGCAATAGTTCAGTACAATCTCAAAAATATTTCAAGAGTTTAAGCTCATAATTGGAACTGAGTTAATGAAAGGTATGGGTGTTTTATTTCACAATTGACATATTCTTTTGAGAAGAATCATATATTTCAGATAAAAATATCTTTCCATTCCTATATTTTTCAGTAGATATAGTTTTCTGGGATACGAATTAAGTTACTCATTAATTGTTTAACAAAATAAAAATGTTTGCTTATCACAAAGCTATTGACCTGAATATACAAGGGTTAAAGGTTAATTTTTTGTACAGGATAACTTTTCAGTGAAGGCAAGTGTTTTACAAATGAAGAAATTCTTTTTGAACGTAGTTATTTTTTTTTTTTGTATATGAGTAGCAAATTATTGGTATCATTTTAATGAGTAAAAGAATAAATGAAAGATCTCTACCAATTATTACTAATTTATCCAATTTGTATGGGCACGTGGGTATAATCCTTAGGGGAAATAATATTTTCTCATTTTATTTTGTTCGGTGAACTGAGTAAAGCAACAATTTCACGGATTAATCATTAACACTTTTTATTATAAAATATTTCTGGATGAGATGACAATTTTTGAAAGAGAATGGGAAGATTTCTCTGGAAATATAAAGTAAATATCAGTTTTACTCATTGTTTTGTGCAGAGACGTTCATGTGATCCTTCTATAGTCAAGAAACCTTTTCACATTTATATATATATATATATATATATATATATATATATATATATATATATATATATATATATATATATATAATGTGTATATGTATATATATGTACACACACACACACAAGTTATAGTTATAGTTATAGTTATAGTTATAGTTATAGTTATAGTTATAGCAGGAGCACAACTAGCAAGAACGCTCTACACAAATGAGTAAAACTGATATTTACTTTATATTTCAGAGAAATCTTCCCATATATATATATATATATATATATATATATATATATATATATATATATATATATATATATATATATATATCACACGTGCATGCACACATGCAAGCACACACACACACAACGCTGTAACTATTATAGTGAGGAAATGGCCTAGGGCCCTGAGCTGGGGGGATGAAGAGAAATAAATATGTTGAAAATTTTATTTTTAAAAATTGAAAATTTAAACTTTATTGGTATTTTTCAATTCTCGATTTTTTTCATTCCTTAGCAGATTTAAACAGGAATAAAAATAATATAAAAGAACACATTCTTGATACATATTTTGGAAAGAAAAAAAGGTTAATTATTATTAAAGTGTATAAAGCTAATTTAATTGCATACTGATAAGAAAATGATCAGACATAACTAGAAAAAAAGTGGTTAGGTTAGGAGAAACAACAAGAAGGGGAGAGAGGGTCATTTTAAAATGCTGCCCCTAGGCCCCCAAGTATCTAGTTACAACTCTTATACTACTAAAATGCAAAATTAGATTGTTCTAAATCATGGTATAATATCTATAATGGAAGTTATACAAAATGAAAGTTATTCAAAGCTTATAGGTTGCAAGTTCCTTTTCTGCTCTTGTTTTTAAATATTAGTTTATATCTTTGTTTTTATTTTACATTCATGACCTAACTCTCTTTCAAAAATTTTTGGGTAGCATTTTTAAATCATATAATCATTTGATTACATGTGGGCATAATTACATATTCAAGTCACATAGCAACTGAAAGTCCTCATAAAAATATTAACTTCTCAGTTACATAAACTTAATCATTTAGGTATTTTTAAACTATTTCTCCTAAGAACACATTTATAAAATTCAGTCATAGCATTTAGATAATATCCACATCATTCTGTCACTATAAAAGAAGTTTCTTGTGAATGTGAACTGCATCTCCAAAAATTATTCTCAAAAGAATATTCATTTGTCTTGCTCACCAAAAATTTAACAAACAATACAACATCAACATTTTTCAATATTACATTATACATTTGTTAAAGCTAATTGGATTAAATTTTGGAACCTTTGTAAATTTTAGTATCTTCATAAGAGAGCTAAGAGTTCTTTAATTTTTCTAAAATCAATTCTCAGTTTTCAATTTTTTAAAATGAAATCATTGAACTGAAATAGCTGTACCAGGACCAAATTCAACAAAAAAAAAAAAAAAAAAAAAAAAAAAAAAAAAAAAAAAAAAAAAAAAAAAAAAAAAAAATTAAGTTTAAGTTTGATCATAGTGTAGGTTCAAAGCATCAAGAATATAGTGCAAATTCTGATGCTCTAAGTATCCTGAATAGTTGTTTGTTCTTGTACACTTTTCTCTTAAACTCAATTGCAAAAAGATACAAGTTTCTCTTTCAATTGTATTGTATGTGATAAACTTATGTAATTTTCATTGATTAAATGAAGTCTTGAGTAAACTTTCGGAACAGTCATAAAATATTGAATTTCTAATGTAAATATGATCAACATTAAAGAGAAATATAAAACAAACTTTGTTACTTTATGATCTTACTTAACAATGAAGTTAATAAGTACAACATCAATATACTGAATTAACAAGACCTCTATATTTGCTTTTTTTTTAACAAGATATAACTCTAAAATATCCTTCATAAATTTAATTTACTACATACAATCTTTTATTACTTCATTGCCCTTTTATGCAACATTATTTTTTGTAACATTTGTTGACCACATTCTTGTTGGAAATGTCACATTCCCTTTGGTATTCCAAAGGGTAAAGATTTCAACTCAAATTATTTGCAAGCATGATGAACAAATAATATATAAAGCAATACTTAGTTTTGGATATATCTATATATATTTGTGGTAGATGTTGCACACTACACAGGTACAAGAGTATCTAATACACAGTAGACAATTTTAATAGGATAGTATCTTTGAGCTGTAATATATTTTTTATAATATGCTCCAACAATGAACCTTTCTTCTCAGTGGTACAAACTCTTAATTTAGTAATCTTTCACACAAATATCTTTCAGGAATATTCCATTGTACATGCAGATGATTTTTTAACACTTTTCCACATTAATTATCCAATACATAGTGGGTGTAATAGGTACATAGACTTCGGTAAACAGTATTTTATTTCTATGTTCTTAAATTTGTGTGACAGCAATACATTAATTACATTTTGGCCAATTCAATAAAGGAATGCTCTGGCAAGCTTCTTTTTTTCAAATAATGTTTGTGATATAGCAATAGGTTAGATTATTGTAGAATTATCCATTACATAAGATGTTCATACTAGGGTACACATAAAAAGCTATCATGAGAAAAGTATTTACACAGTTTTTTAAAGAAAACAATTAAAAATAATTTTTATTTTTAAAATTCAGTTTATTGAATTTTGATGATAATTTTCATGAATATAAGATGTGATTAAGTTGTTTCTCCTGCATAACAAATCTATTCCTAAATTCAGAAGCTGACAATGTAACATCAAATTTATATAAAGCATTCTGGTTATTTAAAGATTTAGAGGCAGATAAAATTTCAACAACTGTAAAATTTAACCTGATTGAAATTCAATCTATCTTAGGAGTTTATTCTAAATTTCCTTTTTCAAAAAATATAAAAATATGACAAATAACCTTTTCAATATTTATCATCAGATTACAGCAGCAATAAAACACAAATCTCTAGTTCACATTTTTAGAATTAAAACTTCCCTCCTTTTGTGGTGTGTGTAATTCGGCAACCAGTACACAATTTTCTTCAATTAAAATACCAGAATTTATAATAGATTTCCAAAAGCATCTAAATTAAATTTTCCTCTTTAATATTACAATACTTCATAAATAAATCAGTAATTTTGTAAATAAAATTAAGCAGGATAATGTGCCAATATTTAATTCCCACTTTTCAATTTTTCCTGGTTAAAGAAAGTAATGCATTGCAAAACTATATTTGAAATGAAACTATAGGAGATGACCCACATCTATTGCTGCTAGTGGAACATGCAGTCTTCATCTCTGGAGCCAGATATCTCTGGCAGTTGTTTTTAACTTTTATTGTATCTTTGGGACCAATACGGAGTATTTTTGTATAAAACGTGGTCTTATAAAGAAAATGTTTTTGAAAAGCTTCTTTTAATACTCCTACAACAAAAATATGCATCTTCATGGAATTTATCTAGAAAGGAGTGTAAAATACTACAATATTTAATAAATTAATGGCTACAATTACATGGGCACATGGAGCAGAACAGCTAACTACCGGAATTACATCACGAAAAAGCAGCCAGCAAGGCCAGTTTTGCACACTTCTCCGAATCGAACTAGAACAGTCTGCTTCATCAGATCAGTCGCACAAGCATTGGGAAACTTGGGTAACAATGAAATGTGCGTGAGATTTTCGGTTCACAATACCACACAAGCAGCATTTCGT
The DNA here is from genome assembly GCA_011170035.1 of Teleogryllus occipitalis. Classification (NCBI taxonomy): domain Eukaryota; kingdom Metazoa; phylum Arthropoda; class Insecta; order Orthoptera; family Gryllidae; genus Teleogryllus; species Teleogryllus occipitalis. Next base: position 12,042 of record BLKR01009339.1, read on the forward strand.
TAAGATACTCGCAGTGGAAGTCGCCGCTAGTGTGCCTTATTGCTTTCCAATTAAAGAGATTATCCCGCTACCCCTGACATCGGCTGCCCATTATTCATGACTGCAAGAAATCGTTTCTGAGGATAGAAGACGTCACACTTCATCAAGAGTTGAGTCGAGTTGTAGGTGTTGAGAGGAGTCCACATCCACCGGATGTCGAGTCGACGCTTCGCGTATTTCAGGGACTTCTATTGTCTTTCAACACGCGAAATTCAAGCACAGACATTTTAGGGTGAGAGCTAAACTAATCGTTTCATGCGACGGGAATTACAAAGAACACTTGACCAGAACGAAGGGACTTTTTCCAGCGCAGTGTTGTGGGACGTGGCGAAGGAGGTCGGGCTGCAGACATCGAAGCCCTCGCAGAGGCCGCGTTCGGCCGGGGTCTGAGCGACGTGCAGCCAGGGGCGCTGCGGGCGAGGGGGCGGGGCTGAGGGCGGGCGGCGCTCTACGAGCCCTTGGCGTCCGCGGCGGCAGAGGCTCCGCTGTCGCTGCCGCCCGCAGCGTTGGAGCCGCCGCCACCGCCACCGCCACCGCCGCCGCCGCCGCCACCGCCAGCACCCCCAGCGCCGCCTCCGCCTCCGCCGCCGCCGCCGCCGCCGGCGGGTACCGGCGGCACGGCGCCGCCCGAATTGCAGAGGCAGAGCGTGGCGAAGAGGCGCAGCAGCAGGCCATGGGCGCGCGCGCCCCAACGCGCAGATCGCCCGCGCAGCCCGCGCCCTCGACCACGACCTGCGGAAACACAGAACCTGCCGGGTCACCACACTTCCTTTCCTTCTTCACTCATGCTTACGGCGCGGCCAAGTCAGGTCCGCTATGAGTGAAACCAGCGAGTGTTTCGATAAAACGCCTGCGCCTTGCTTTTAGGCAGAAAGCGCGCACCTTTCTTTTTGATAGAAAGTGCGCGCTTTCTTTTTGGAATTGTCACGACGATGGAATGGCAGTTTTGCGAACAATTTTGCTTTGCGATCGCGGTTGTTTCGAGCCATCTACAGTTAGCAGCGCCCCAAAACCAAACACAACCAAACCGTATCAAAATTTAAAGGCAAATTTTAGGCTAATTAAGTGCCCTACTCCCAAATTTTAGGCTCCCTTGGATTTCTCCAAATCATGGGCGTAGATTTACTTTAAAGTTATCCTATCTAGTAAATATAACTTCGTATCTTCGGAAGTTAACGAAAATGGATCCAAAATTAAAAGCTAGTTAAAGGTTTTAGGAAGAGAAAGTTCCAACACTTATTTTCCAAATTTGGAACTATACAAAGAAAAACAGGAAATATACGTTCTTATGGACGAACATACACGAAAACTCAAAAAGTCAGGAAAAATACGACACACTACCCAAAATTTAAGATTAATTTCAGACTCAAAGAAAAACATTATTCCTACCTTTATATTCCAAAATTTAGGGTTGTTCAAAGTAAAACAGGTAGCACTCGTTCTTAAGGGCTAATATAAACGAAAACTCAAAACTTTTGAAAATTCTGACACAATACTAAACATTTAAGGCTTTAGGGAAAAAGATTCTGGTCTTTATGTTCTAAAATTCAGGGTTCTACAATGTAAACAGGTAACATGCATTCTTAAAGGCTAATATACACGAAAAACAGTCTAATTTTGGATGAATTTTCATTAACTTGCAATAATATAAAGTTGTATTTTCTAGGTGTGCGTTCAAGCTATACGATATTTGGAAATCCACAAGAGCCTAAAATTCGTACAAATAGCTCTTAATTAGCCTTTAATTTTGAATATGGTTGGTTGTGTTTGGTTTTTTGGGTGATGCTAGTTTTAGATGGCTTTTGTTTCTCATAGCTTCATGATTGTGTCACTGAAAATCCCAGGGCGTTCAAGGCAAAGAGACTGGAGGACTTTGACTACTGAGGCTAGCGCCTTCGTACCCTTTCTCAGAATATCTGCGTCACTACGATGCTGCAGGCAGAATATTAGACTCATTCAAGGCGTTTGACAGCCAAAACCAATTACGAAAACACGGTTTACCATTAAACCTATAATCACCTTTTGAGTATTACATGTGAATCACGGAAAACACAGTAATGTTCGACACACCAAAGGACAAGGTGTGTCTATATCAGTTATTTATCTTGAAAGAGAAAACAATAAAACAAAGATTTTGGAATTCTGTCTACTTTTAAGTTATTTTTTTTTGTGATTTAAATTGGGTTGTTGATGAAGAATCAATTCTGTTAATGTCCGAACATATTTATAGAGGCAAGCTTTTACATGAAATTAATATTTTGTTATAAGTTGCTTATTTTTTGCATGATGATACCACAAATGTTAAAAGCCTGCATCTCTAGGAGGAAACGGGATGATTACTATTAGTATTTTACGAATTCCCCTATTAATAGAGGCTATAACATATGTTTGAGAAAGACAGAAAACAGAAGTATGTTAGGTAACTTGTCTTAATTTTAGGAAAGTTCAGAAACATAGCGTTATACTTTTCTATTTAGTATGTAAAACAAGTGATTCCAAAATAAATTGACAAGTAACTAAGAATTAAGCCACCTCTCAGTATTTTTGAGCATCTCAGTGACTGAACTAGTTGTGCTAAAAATAGCACGCATTTTCGCGCAAAATTACGAGATAAGTACTGCGGGTCAAGGGGCCGGGACATCAGCCAGATATATTGAGGAATATCAATTCTGAATAGATGGAGACAGATGTTTTGCCGCCATTCGATTTCTCAGTATCAAAGACTCACAAAAAAAGAAAAACAGATTATGACTTCACCACGTGACCGAGGCTTTTTTCTAAATTTAGCTATCTACACCGTACCGAGAAAGTCAAAAGGGTGAATGTACGCCAGTCGTATCCCGCAAGCAGAGCAGTCCTTAAAGTTCATACACACTTCTTGGACGTAACGTAGGGTCACATGGTAATTAGATTTATATAAAATATAACCTATGAGTCACATTTTCACACAGAGTTGATGAATGATGCAATTTACCTATGTGTGTCACAACCAAATCAAACCTTGCAGATTTTCGTCAGAAGACATATGACACATAATATGACATGTACATATGCATGTTCATTTGAAGGCATATGCCATATACGTATGCCACTACACATGCCATAGGTGTGAGACATAAGACATGAGGATGATAACATGTGAAGAAGACATACTCGTATAACATTTCGTTTTTTTCTTCGTTCGTATTTTGGTTCATTCGGTGACATTCCAGACTTTTTCGACGATGAAAGAGGAACTACTTGTTTGATTCAGTTCTCTGCTGCGTGTCCGTACTCAACGGAAACAACGGAATCAAAATGCACACAGAGAAAGGCTTGGGGGCGAGATTGGACAACGGATAAAATATTTGATAACATACGAAAAGCTGCAGTTCATCTTCCATTCATTGCGGAATTAACTGAACTCGTCAAATATCCGCCATTTTCATTTATGGAATACAACCACATTCTAATCCAGTAACTTGCTACAACGATTAATGTAGCTATTTCTTCCTCTTCCTCGTCAAGATAATCCAAAATCCGTCACACATTCATAATGTAAATACAATCGTTTTCAGAAAGATAAAACAGTTATAAGCTCTCAAAACGTCGGAGATTTCACGACCAATGTACATTTTAATGGCTCGCTCCACATCGACTGATGGACTGATGCAACTATTTAGAACCTCGGGCGAGTATGAACACAATATTGAATCTGAAATTTATCCCTCGTGTGAACTGATGTGATCTCACGTCACGTCAGAGAAGTGTGAATGCACTTTTACTCTAACAAAGAAACGGTTTTCTCAAATCAGAGAGCCTGATGACGTATGCAACCCGCACTACACATATGATCTGCGGGCGAGGCAGCGGCTGAAGGAACTAGGCGCCCGGAATGAAGAGGACCCTTGCGGAGTTGGTAGCGAGCTCCCACGAGAAAGTTACTAGCTAAAAAAAATAGTATGTAAGCAAAAACCAGGTTCAGATTGTAATATTGTTACATCGATGAGAAACGAAATAACAGTACCATGTATTAACTGTTCATGTGATTGCTCCATGTCCAATTCGAATGTAACGAAGTAATCGAAGTACAAAGATTGTTCAATGAAGTCATACGAATGTGACTGCAACTAATGGCTATAATTGTGACCAAAATTCTGAGGAAAACAACCATGCCATTGGGGGTAATAATAATACAAACAATAGTTGAAGACAAATAGTAAATAAGAATGGTTTCTTTTTGTTATTTCGAGACATACTTTTTGAGAAGATGTGGTTTGTTACAAAAAAGGAAATGTAATATATTAATAATTAATTAAAATAATATATGAGTAACAATTAAAGATCTCAGAGATGCTTTTAAATTAAAAAAAGTTGATTTTGTTTCTTACTTATCTATGTATCTATTTTTGTCTAAAATTAAAGTCTAACTATGGTCTATTTATCTTAAATTACATATATAATAATTTTTTGGATAACACAGCCATGCTGTAGACTCTTTGTATCGATTCTATTTTAAAAAATATTTTACCATGCAGATACTATACATGAACATTAATTTATAAAACAAAGTGCAGAAGAATTTACTAAGCTGCAGTGCGAAATTTCCATTTCACTTTTGTGATTCTAAGAAATCGCTAACATGTTATAAACAACAGAAATATTTCAGCATAAAAAGCATGTAGCGAATATTTCTGAACTATAGACTAAAGGAAAGTTTTCTCTATTTTACACTAGTAGGCCATTTTACTACTTACGTGCATTTAAAAATCAATTCGGTACCCGAGATTTAACGAGAAAATATAATTAATTTCATTTAGATATAGTAAGAGGAGAGTCTTGCATGATAGTTGGGTTTGCGATTCAAAATAAAATAAAGCTATTTGTGTTGCCAGAAAATGTAGAACTCTCAGAGACGAGTCTAGGGAGATAAAAGAAAATATTTTTTTGTAAATGTACTTAATTTATTAAAAAACTGCCACATAATGTTCGAATTGGAAAGAATAGTTTCATTATTTGTAATTTTTTGTTTCAAAAATTTTTACAGGAGAGCTGAGGAGAACACAAATCCTTCCCCCATACACCCCTCAAATACTTTCTAGATCCGCTCTTTCTATTGATACACCGGTGAAATGTATCACAAGGAAATCAAATTCAATAACTTTTCACTTCAAGTTTAATAATGAGATGAAAAATGAAATTTTGAAAAGGTCAAATTAACACTTCGTAACGAGTTTAAAATAAGTTACTATCAAGTAATGTAATCAAGGTAAAAAGTAATGCCAAGAAGACGAAACAAAAGTTGCCTTCTGATTTATCCTAATCATCTCCCAAACCGATATTTAGGTTTTGTTTTAGATTTGCAAGTTTGGTCTACAAACAGCACTAATCCGGAAAAATATCAAGAAACAATTAAAGATTGAATTGAATTTGAAGATGATGTGCCATATGAAACATTTTTATTGTTGCAATGTTGATTTATATTAAAAATACAATGTTCAAATGAACGTCATCCTTTCTTTTAATCTTATACAGGTACACAACTTTCATCCGAACTCCATCGACGAACGTTAGGTAATTACCGAGTGGAGGAGAGGCAAAAATAACCTTACAAGAATATACCCGAAAGTGCCAGTTTTTTTCTCACAAAAGGGGATTCAAAACCTACCTGTCACTCATATGCAATGGTACATGTTAATGACCCATCAGTCCTTGATAACAATGGCGTAAAGGGGTAGCATATGTGAAACTCAGAGACCAGCACATTGGTATACTATAAAAAATAATCCCCTTAATAAAATGTATTTATGGACATACGTTCACGGGCCCATTTTAATTCTATTCCCATTCAAGAACTAGCTTTCGAAGTTAGTTTGTAGAATTGAGGTTCATCTGCATACAACGTTTTCCTTTTTCCCCAAAGGTCCGTGAAATTGCTATATTTTTTCAGACACATCTCAACATAAATGTACATACGAGTAAAATGAACGGGTATTGTATTAAAACTTTAATTAATTTAAACAAATTTCGTAATATTTAATTTTATCCGTTTCATTTAGAAAATGTTAATTATTGATTATATCGTTTCTAGACATTTGTTTAATTCTGAGCACTTTTATTCGGATAAGACTTAATTTATATTTTTGGGTTTAATAATTAAAAAATATAACAATCAAGTAATAAATATGTGAGAATGTGCTTATTTTGAGTTAAAGATTTTATAGAGAACCTCTTCTTAATTTTTAATTGGTGTTATTTTTTACATCTATATAAATAAATTTACTTTGTGTATACATTCAGTATAGGCGGGTTTTAATAACGTTGAAAAATATCATTAATAATTGCAAAATATATAAAACAACTGCATATGCCACTAAGTGTTGCAAGAAGGCATACTTCAAGAAGCAAACAGCTAATATGCATTAATATAGTGATTAAGAAGCGGATAAGGCTCGCGAGTGAGCCATAAATTCGCATCTCCAGATCTCTGGAGCCTAGCTAAGAATCTGAGCGCGCCATGCCAGATGGAGAATACGGAAGCAGAAACAGGAAGCAGTGCCGTAAAGAGTCACGGGTGAGAGGAACAAGCAAAAGCAGCATTGCGTTACACCGAAGTTAACATTTTCTTCACACAAGTGGTTGACTTAGGACAAATATTTAACATTCTTAAATTTTCAGTTGCTTTAAATAATTTTCTATTAATTTATATTGCGGGCTACTGGTGCATTGACATAGGCAAATAGTTACAACAGGAAAGTAACAAAGGGCGTTTGCAATAAATGCATACGTTGAAGTACATTTAAAGTACATTTCTCTTATTTGCTTTCGGAATTGATGCGCATAGCTGCCATGTTCAATTGCTTCTCTGCCCCGTAGGATAGTGCATAGCAGTAGGAGTAGGGAGAACCGAAAAAGACGCTCGCAGGCTGTCCCAAGGTCGTGAAATTCAAATTATCTTTTCCTCTTTTCAACTAACTCTACTATTAGATAATGCAATTTCATTAAATGATTTAACTTAGCCGTCAAGTGTAAATTACATTTCAAAAATGTATGATTTACGTTGAACTTAATTAGACCACGGTAGTATTTCCTGAAAGGGATTCGATTCCACTAGCATGAAATAAATTTAACAGACAATATTTATATAACTTTTCTTAAGCAAGCAGTTTGTTCAAAGCAATGAAGATTAATGTGCAATTTTCTCCTTTGTTCAAATAATTTTAATCCAGTTAAACCAAGAGTAATAAAAAGAAGCAGTCTAGCTTGAAATTTTAATTGGATTCATCAGGAAAAGTTTGTTTTCAGGCGTATTCGTATGAAATAAAGTACCTAGCAAAGATTTCAGCTTCCATACCAAGCCAATCGTTACTGCAGTGCTCCACAAACTTTTGGGGTTGTATCCAAATGTTAATTACAATGATTTTTTAAAATACAAGTTCTCATCCCTGAAGAAATCGGTCCTCCGTGGGGATTGTGTAAGGCAGCGGGTATTCCTCATCACACAACCCCGACACGGCCCGGCGAGCTTTCGGAGAGGGGGAGGGGGCAGAAGGCAGTGCAAACAGAAAAGAGCGAAAGAGAAGAGAAAGAAAGACAGAGAGAGAGAGAGAGAGAGAGAGAGAGAGAGAGAGAGAGAGAGAGAGAGAGACTTGCAGAGGGAGCGATAGGTCCGCGCGGTGGCCGTCGCTCGCGAGGCGGGGCGTGGCGGGGCGAGGCGGGGCGCGACCAGGCGCCGTCGACGAGGCGTCACACAGCTGCAAGCAGCGCCATCGCCACTCAATTCACACGGCCTGAGGCCGAGCCTCGCTTCTGCTCTTTATTTGCGTTCTTTCATCTACAGGCAAATTTAAAGTTCGGTTGAACTTTTCACAGCTTTTTTCGAATTTTAAATGAAGTCGGAACGCTTCCTACCGAAGAAATACTTATAAAACTTCATTTGTTTTGAAAAAGAAGAAGATGCTTCTGAGACACGAAATGGGGATTTTTCATTTTTTTGAAGTAACGTGAAGGAAGTGAAGCTGAGCGTAACACAATTTTACACATAGCTTCAGATAGAATATTTCCTTATACGAGTATTTGATGATGTAACGTTTTCCCTCACTACGTAAACTATTTTTTAAAATCATTGTTTCAACTGTATAAGAATAATTTGATTTTATCAAGTTGAAGAGGAAGATGCTGTTTCTGTGTTACAAATTTCTTAAAGAAGTTAATACACATTTCTTCCACTACAAAACATTTTCAGGAACAGTAACAAGATGCTATACTAGTTTTCCAACGAATGTTTTAGCTTGTAAATTCTGTCGATAATAAGTATTTTTATCAATAATTAATTTTAAAAAGGGTTGTTTGTTTATGAGTACTTACACTGAACAGAGCACCCAGAAAATGTGTGGGAGGGATTCTTATCTTCATTAATTTCTCGGGGTAGATTTTTTGAAGAAATCTATAAAGCTCAGGATGAAGTTAGCGCTGTTGAAATCCGGTGAATTATTTGACACAAAAAGTAATGTACTTGCTCAAAAATGAGAGTTTGAAAGTTGATTCTTCCAGGTCAAATTTTAATGCACCCAAATATTTGTTATTTTCGTGAAATTTAAAAGCGAGAGACAAAAATGTGAAATGCGAAGGAAACAAACTGTCAATATCAGGTCAGATACCACTCTTAAAAAGGGAGAAAACTTCAACAATGTTCTACTTTTCACACGAGGACGAAGTAGTATTTGCGTGGAAATGCTTGTGGGTGTGTGGTTGTGAACGTGCGTTGCAAAACTGCGCACCAATACAAAAGGACACGAGGGGATTTGGCGTGCAAATTCGCGTTCACACTTGTTCCGAGGCGGGTTGACTCTTTAAAATTAGATGCGACTGGCCGGTGAATATTTCATGGCGGATTCTCGTAGTTGGAGCGAAGCGCTAGCGGAACGACATCATCGATTGAAAGTTCCTGTCGACCTGCCCGCACCATACGAACACCACAATACCAATCATTTCCAAATTTTGCAGGTTGTTGAACAAGGTTTACGAAAAGGGAAGACTTCCCTACTGCCTTTCAAAAATAAAATTCGTTCTTGTAACAATTGTGCGTTCAGGAACATAGATATTGAAGAAGGTGGTGATAGATTTGAACGTTCAACAAGTTTTAAAAACGTTATTCTTATGGGCCTGCGAGAAATAAACATTATCTTCCCCATTCACACATTAGAAAATATATTGCAAAAATATTTTGTTGAGCAAACATAACGAGTTTAAAAAACAATTTAGTTTATTGCAAAGGCTGCTTAGCGCTGTATAACGCGTTGCTCCAACATCACAATTTTTGCAGAATCGAAAATGTATTGCTTGAAAAATAATGAACATTATTGTTTTACTAATATTCATACCACGACTTCCCTGATAACCGTTAGGTTTACAAAGTAATGTTAAGATTTTCATAATATTTTGTGTTCATTTATTTACTAATTTTAAATAAATTTGGACTTACGGTTATTCTAATTTATTAAGTTTCCAATTTTCAAACGATATGACCAATAATACACCTTATTTTAATTTTACTGAGTGACGAAAAAGAGATTTCAAGATGTTTACTGATGACGATAATGTCGTATAATTTATATTGTAGGAATCGTTCATGTTTTTGAAAGACTTTACTGGCGAAAGAGGAAGACTGAATGCGAGCACGAAAGCCATTTTGCACGCCTTTGGATTGGGGAGGGGGGTAGGGGCGGTGCGTGGCGGCGCGAGGCGTGACGTGGCGTGGTGGGGTGGGGGTGGGGGTGGGGGGCAAACCAGCCCACTTGTGCGGAATCGGAACGCCGTCCACCCTTGGGCCGCGTGCGCCAGGAAGCGGCAGCTGAGCAGGGCGACGGGCGCCGCCGACAGAGAGCCGTGCGAGGCGGCGCGCGCCGCCCCCAGGGAGCCACGCCCACCGCCGCCCCCGCCGCCCCCAGCGCCGCCGCTGCCGCCCTGCTGCTGCTGCTGCTGGTGGTGGAGGTGGAGGTGCTCTTGTTGCTGCCGCCTGCACGTACCTCGCGCCACGTCGCCCGCCGCCGTCTCCTGCAACAGAAGAGGAGCCGCGCGCGGTCAGGTCCCTGCCCGGACCGACACCTCCCGAAGGTCTCCTTCTCCCCCTCGCCCCGTCCAACCCCTGCCTAAACGTTCTCACGCCGATTCGAAGTATCCCCTTGCCTTTACCTACCTTTCCAAAGAGGCACAGCCCGATTGCACACCGTTGTCCGCTTGAGTACATGAACTCTCCCGGGTATCACCGCTTCCAAGATCATCCTTTCGCTTTCGTATTTGATGAACGTGAAGAAGAACACATGCTTCTTTTAACGTCATTCATTTTGTATTACTCCTGCGTAGTAATGGTCAGGAAGGGTAAGAATAAAGTATTTTGTAATTAAACTGTATAGAATGTACTTCATTTATTGAAACTCATATCTACGTATATTGTGGACTGTTTCAAGGAGAAGAGAAAACGTGGCTTTGGTCTTCCTTTAAAATATGCAGAATTAAAATAAGTATATTTTAGTTAGACTGCATTCACAGTTACGATGATTCTTCTGCATTTTCCTGTGTTTCAGTTTTTCTCTCGTCTGGTGCGAGATCATCTAATTGCGTTGCTCAAAATGGAAACATAAGTTATTTCCTCCTTTCCCATCCCAAAAGATTGGCCGGGATGTAATCGGGCTTGCCATATCATGTAGAGAAAAGTAAAAGGTCAAGCAGGCGCCGGATGCAATCGTGCTATGCCTTCTCGGGTAGACAAAAAAATGAAAGGGGAATAACTGAGAAGCGTGTGAGAGGGAAACCTGACCCGCAGGATGCAATCGAGCGTTCTCAAGCGCATAAGCTTCTGCTCGTTTATTGGCTTATTAGATGTCACTTTACCTGTTAGTTTTACTACTTAACGTGAATTTTCACGCAAATTGAAAATAACACATTTGATTGAAGAGGCATTGTGTTATTTGCTAATAAGCATATTAATCAGTTTCCAGAAAGAACTCGCTGTTAAGAATCACTATAAAGTTAGGTTTCCACTTTGAATTTTTTTTCACTTAACAGCACATTTGATGTTTCCCTCAATATAAAATCATTTTGCAGATCCAAGCAGCGCCCAGGGACATTGAGTGGAACGGCCCCAGGAGGTGGCTCGCGCCTTTCAGTTCAAAAAGCGCAGTTGGCGACGAGATAATTAGAACAGCTGGATTAAGAAGACAGGTTGGGAAGAAAATAGACAGTTTTGGAAGTTGCGAGAGAGATGCATACAGGGAAGAAAAAAACAGTGAGACTGTAAAAGTTCTAGATCCCCATTATTTGTCTCCAAACAATCGGAGCTAGCTCCGAGGCAATGTTCATTTCTGGAGAGTCAATTTAAAGCCAAGTCTATAATCTTATGACCTTTTAAAGAGTTATAAGTATATTTTCACTTCCTAAGTGTATAACTTTCCGATGAAAGTTCTCTTTTTATCTTCTGAAATGTTCTCGTTTCCAGAGTGAATTATATGAGATTTTTTCCCATGTATACGTGATAAACAAATCAACACTAATATTTTTCCAAGGTGTTTTTAAAACACACTGCAACAAAATATGATTACATTGAAATTATGACAAACAATAGATTGACGCGCAATTAATGTTGATTATCTTAATAATTTCTCAATAACTGTAATTCTAAATACACTAAATAGACGAATAGTGTATTATACTAAAAGGGTGAATGTTGAGTGAATAGAAAACTTGCTGAGACATGAATAAACTTTAAAAGTGAGGCCCTTGGTAGAATTATTTTTTACGAGTCAAGATAGTGTTTTTAAAAGTGAAGAAACACTATTCGACAAAACCTACATTCATTAATCTTAAAATTACAATTATTTCCAATTTAAATTGTTATGAATTCAACGAATAAATTCTACCAAGAGCCCGTGTTTGCAACAACATCGAGTTGGCTGGTGACCTATTGTCACGTGCACAGACACACTAGATATTGCCAGTATCGTGTAGAGTCCAAGACAGTCAACAAGGGATGCATGCCAGGAAAACAGAAAGAGCGCACCTAGCATGCCAAGGTCGGTGGCAAGTTCTGGTCTCACTACTTCATCAACCTAATTCGCTAAGGGTTCAATTCATCTCAGATCATCTCCATTCAACTAGGCTAATTAGAAAACATTTCATAACGCAATCCACAGAAAAGACCTCCATGGGTATTGTAAGCGCGCGCTCCCGCTGCCGAGCGGCGCTGGCCAGCGGAGGAGAGGGCGGGTCGCACACTCGCTCCCATGCGATGCTCCCGTCCCCCACGCGGCGCCGCAGCGGGCGCGCGCAAACACAACGGGGCAAGAACAACCAAACGTGGAGAGACAAGCTACTCACAACACCGTGCTAACATCGACAGCATGGTTCTGTGGATAAGGCCCACCATTTGGATTGTTCCATTGGAGATGAAGGCATGTGTGCAATTTGGGTTTTGAACTCCACGCAGTTTAATAGTTTTAAACTATTGTCCATTTCACTCTTGGTATGCCGGTTACTTTTGGTGAGTGATTAGTTAACTGACTACCACTTCGTCGTTACAATAACGCTTGAAAAATCGAATACCACTTCGTCGTTTCAATAAAGCTAAAAAACGTATAGAACTATTGTTTCAGTTCTAATTTCAACTATAAAAATTTTTTTTTTATCGTGTGTCACAGTCAATATCCAAAAGAAAAGCTAAATTGACGGACTGTTCCTTGTAACAGGAATGGTAGAGAATTAGGCAGTATCAACCTATTCTTAAGTGTAACTAGTAGTATCGTGTGGAGGACAAGAACATTTTTCACATGTTTCATCATTTACGTTTTCTTATTCCGAATAAGAACCCAAGTTGCTCACGTCCAGTGAACGCTCACGGCACCAGAACCCATCCACAGAATCAGCCGACTCTCCTCTACGAAAGACTCTACGGAGCATCTACGGACGACATCGAGTGCGGTGGATACGTACGCACGCCGGGCGGCGCGGTGGCGGCGGTGGCGCTGGCGGCGGAGGCGCCGGTGGTGGTGGGTGGCTACGGGCACTACGTACCCGGGTTGTTACTCGGTGTGCTGCACCCGCGTCCACACCTGGCGCAGGCGGCGCATGCCGTCGGCCGACTGCTGGCGGATGACCTCCGCGAGCGAGCGGCCCACGGCGCGCAGCGTGTCTGCGCGCTCCTTGAGGCGCAGGCGCTCCCGCTCGCGCTCGCGCCCGCCGCCCGCGCCCGCGCCACCGCCCGCGTCCGCGTCCGCGCCACCACCCGCGCGCGCCGCCTCCGCCATCTTCGGCACACAGCACGCGCGCGCTGCTCAACGCCAGGCACGCACACGCCTCTCTCACTGTGTATGCATGTTCTTCCGAGCGTGAAGTTGAGTGTGTATGTTCGTCTTGAGTGTGTATGTGTTCGTCCGAGTGTGTATGTGTTCGTCCGAGTGTGTATGTGTTCGTCCGAGCGTGTATGTGTTCGTCCGAGTGTGCATGTGTTCTTCCGAGTGTGTATGTGTTCGTCCGAGTGTGTATGTGTTCGTCCGAGTGTGTATGTGTTCGTCCGAGTGTGTATATGTTCGTCCGAGTGTGAATAGTAATGTGATTGTGTGTTTTCGCACGAGCGTGAGGAGCATTGTGGGGGTGCGTGTTTGTCCGAGTGTGAGGATGAGCGGGGGCGGGTGTGAGTGTTTGTCCGAGTGTGCGGATAAGTATGGGGTGCGTCTGAGTGTGAGCATAAGCGTGGAGTAGGTAAGATTGTTCGAGTCTGAGGATAAATGTAGATGTGAGTATTCGCCCGAACGTGAGGATGAGCGGGGGTGGTGTGGGTGTTCGTCTGAGGGTGAGAATGAATATGGTTGTGAGTGTTCGTCCGAGTGTGCGGAGAAGCATGGGAAGGGTGTGCTCGTTCGAGAGTGAGGATGAATGAGGATGTGATTGTTCTTTTGAGTGTGGGGAATGTGGGTGTAAGTGTTCGTGTGAGTATGAAAATGAGCGTAGGTGTGGGTATTCGAGTGTAAAGGTGGATATGCAGTGAGCGTGCGTTTTTGCCCGGATAGAGTCTTCGACATGTAATCTCCAATGAGTGTGCACCTGTGTATTCGTCCATGTGCTCGAGTTCACTCGAGTGCGTGTGCTAGCTCAAATGAGAGGGTGTATTATTGTGCTCACCCGAGTGTGAGTTTAATGAGGATGCGTGAGTGAGGGGGAGGGCTCGAATGTACGTGAGCGCCTACTTTTGTGCTCACGAGAGTGTGAGCACATGTGATTTCGTACAAGTGTGCGTGCTTGTAAGTCTGATTGTGTATGTGAGTGTGGGCGCACGTGCGAGTGTGTGTGTGTGTTCGTCCAGTTGCGTGATTGAGAGAGCGAGCTTATGTGCATTTATTTAGGTCTATTTTCGCTAGTGTGGTTTAGCCAAATGTGAGAGTGTCAGTGTATTAATTTGAATATGAGAGTGCGAAAGTGTTAATTCAAGAATATTATCTACCAAACTTATAAAATGTGTTTTCGGCCGTGTGTACGTATGCGCAAACATGACTGTGTAGGTATGCGTTTGTGCGGGCGCATGTACGAGTGTGTGTGTATGTGCGTATACGTGATTGCGCAGGCGATAATTTCCATTCACCTGTATAAAAATTGTACGAACTGTTTTCTTGCAGACTTGTATTTCTAAGCTGCGCCTACGATTTATCTGAATACATCGTCCGGAATAGCTCTTTATGGGATTTCTATTCAAGATTTTGACGATAAACATATTTCGATAAGATCAATCGAATTGGACTCTCGCTATCAGTTACTTCGTCGACCTTATTCACTCGAAAAACTCTCAATGACCTGTTCATACAGAATGATTGACTCTTTTTTAAAAATAGAAGTCGCCTAATCGGAATTTTTCTGATCTCTTATTGCTGATAATAGAATAAGCCAGTGTCTTTTGCGACAGCAATGTAGTGAACTATTTTTCAAATCCAATATTCACTTATATATTCAAAATCAATTTGAACATCTTTAGTCATTATAATTCCGGTATTAAACTTTGTGTTACTCATTTGAAGACTACATGTTGCTTACTTGACAATGTTTCATGAAAATTTCGCGCTACGAAAAAAATTAAAGCAACACTAGTGTTCTGTAAACCCGTAAGGACAGATAACTAATAATTTTATTATGTTGTTATAAAAATCAACAACAGAAATAATGGCCCAATGCTGCAATAATATGAGCAAAATTGCGGCAATAATATGAGCAAGCTTCTATTGAGCAAAATTATCGCGTATAATTCGATGCAACACTTCCCTAAGCAATGCTAGCCTAGTGTACGAATAGGCACCTAATATTTACTCTTAAATCTCTCACATCCTTGAAATTGGGTATCTTCAATTGGTTTTTCAAAGACTACTGCCAGGCAATTAATCATAATCCATTGAAAAATTAAGCAAATTGCAATACTTCAAACCATATCCTCACGAAGATCTTCCCATCTGGAAAATGAATTTCATCATTAATGTGAATCTTTTCTAAAAGTATGTATTCAAACCCGAAATACAAATTTTCTTCATTGTACACTACTACAAGACAAATTCTAACTACAAAGAACAAAAACGTAAGCAAATAACTATGCTAGTGATAAGCATTTACATACGACATAGATCGCTCGCATGTATAGCTGAAAATTACAAACAAGATTACGAAGCAGCAAAGAAAACCTTCAAGGACTAGCCAACCAATAAAATTGGTTAACGTTGGGCAAAGTTAAACGAATCTTCAATCGAAAACTTTTCCATTTTCCCTGAAATATTCGTACACTGATTTATTTCAATTATAACATTCAATTTAATGAGAATTAATGATTCAAATTACTTACTACTACTGCCGCGTGGCGTGTTGCACCAATTCATAGATATCAATGGATACATTCTAATACTGTAAGTAAAACTTCACTAATTATTTCAGTGTCTTAAAATATTAAATGTTATCTGTTAATCGGTCCTTCAAACGCAAGACGCAAGTTACAAAAATATAAATATGTAAATCTCAACTGAGCGCATGAGATATGTTCACGCACATTTGACTGTAAGATCAGACTTTCTTGTTAGTGGCGAATACATTTTCTCTCCAAAGTCTTTAGCACACTCGTAAATTATCAAAATTGGGCATACACGTGTATAAAAGACCATTCGAGCGTTTCATGCAGTCGTGCAATGATAATGTAGCAAACCTTCAAAACTGCACTTGGTGCACTATCCGAATGCCAAGAAATTAAACAGCTTTCTTGCCTGGTGACTTGTTGTGGCACTAGCCTCACAGAATCCACATCCTATCCAATGACAAACTCGGTCAAATTCATTCAAGAGCAAATTATAAAACCTTTATTCTTGATGGGGGTTTGGTCAATTCATCAGCCAGACATGTATATTAGGATACTGTAAAATTATTAATGTAAACCAAAACGTCTAATTTACCGTCTAATCTATAGTCTAACGTATAATAACCTTTATTAAAAAAACCTAGAGGTGCTACAGAACGACACAGTCTTTCTCGTAGCAAATTTTTCTAATTTCCTTGGTGCAGACTGGCTTGAAGGACTTGCTCCATTTTATGGCCAGCTGCCATCTATCGTCACCGAAAGTACATTTTCTTGACATTTTCTCAACTTTTCGGTTTCGTAATAGTAGAACCGAAATATGACTTTAAGAATATTAAAGAAGAGTGGAACCTTGTCCAAAATACAAATTTTCATTAAAAATTCCGAAGTCATTTTTAAGAAAATGGCGACTAAGCATTACTATAAATGCGAAATTTGAAGCTCTTTTTCACCGGAATCGACTGAGTTTCCGAAAAACGTTATTTGAAGTCATTTAAAGAACTTTCACTCACAAATTTAAGAATGTATACAAATCAATGGAATGTACCCGAGTACGCGTCCCGGATACCCGAGTTCGCGAGTTACCCGTGTGCTCCAGTTACCCGAGAGCCCGAGTGTTCGAGTGCCCGAGTCTCAAGGGCCGCCGAATTGCGGGAGTCGTGGAGCAATGTTGGAGGCCCGGTGATCGGGGAAGTCGCCGTCGGACGTGAGATGTTTGCCGCGTGGAGACAGCACTGGGACGGGCCGTGCCTGGCCGAGCACGAGGAAGGACACGGGTGCATGTAGCAGAGACATCCGTTTCGAGCCACGAGTTGTGGCGACAACATCAGGGAGGAGGCGCGATGTGCAGCGGAAACTTTCAAAACAAATGTTAATGATGTTATTTTGGTGGGCATATTCTTGAGTTGTACTGATTGGATAAATAAACTACTGTTGTGTTCCCTTGATATTTACTGAACATAACATACGACCATAATGACCAAAGAATCCGACGTTCCCAAAAACATAAATAAATAAATAAATAAATAAATAAATGAGTAGAGCCATTTATTATTTCAAGTCAAAGAATACGTAATACTGGACTGATGACGTTTGGCGCCTGCAGGTTATACAACCCACACTACACATTCATGTTTTCGAAAGCTTACGTACACATGCACCGTTGACACACCGAAGTGGGATTGCTTTAATGACGCCAGGGCGCCGGGTGTTAGTAACATACAATTCAATAGATAAGTACATCAAGGGTGTTTTCTCTACAAGCGTTAATATCCGAATTTCCCTCGATTGTGGTCTATATAAGCAATAGAGTTCTCAAATATTCTTTAAATAAGAAAAATATTTGGGATTACCTTTACATTCTTTATGGACTGAGATCAATAAAACGAAATATTCGTTTACTTGAATCCTCAGTCAATTAAAAATGACAGCACATTGAAAGAAGCTGTCTATTTGGATAAAGTGGTCTATTGTGCTTGGCAAGAGTACGTTTTGGAGGATAATATTTACTTCAGTAAAATTAGTGTGTGGAAGAAATTAAGATTAAACTGATGTAATAGAATAGAAAAAACCTATGATACGGTCTGTATTAACTGAGTAAGTTTGAGACATCACAACATGGACCTTTTAGATGCAGGATGGTCGTTTTGAAACGTTGTTCAATTACATGATGGACGTAACTCGAAGTTACAGAAATCATGAAAATGAAATCATGAAAAGTGAAATTTTTCGCACTCACTTGCCAAAATATATACATTGTAAACTGATATGCGACGCAAGAGCTGCAGTGACTGATTAGAGGCTTTGCAGAACAAAGGGGAGTAAAACCAACACCACCTAGATATAGATGGTTTTGGTAAAACACGACGACCTGAGTTCTAACCTAAGAACTAGACACCACTTATTCATATAAACATGATATGGGACGAACACGTGTGCTTTATATAGTAAAAATACCAATAGCGTGAGTGGAAACTTACATGGAACGTTTTCTAATGGTAGGTAATGGTAGGTAATGGTAGGTTAAATCACCAGTAAATAAAGTACTTAATGGAGATTCCTTATTCACTTCGTAAATTCCTGAGGTTGAAGAGTCTATCAGAAATAAGTGAATGATAATGGAGATACGAATAAATAGTGGAGTAAATGTTAAAGACGATTATATGAATAATGAAATAGCAGTAGCATGTTCGAGATTCAGTGAACTGAAGAATCCAGACAACCTCCTCCAGAATTCTTTGCCATACAACAAATTCGGCATCTAGTGAACAAGATTTAAACGAAGGTAACCAGAGGTGGATAGCTAACGAAGTAGCCGGTAGCTACAGTCATCTCTTCCAAAGCCCCCTATTCCCCTGCATACATTTAATATGCAGATTGTCTCAGAATAAATGTAACAAATTCTAGAGCATGACAGAGTGTCGAAAATGAGCACGTTTTCCCAATGATTGTGTGGTGGGAAATCTCATAATGAAGTTACAGGGGTAGCATTTCCCCACATCATTGTTAAGGAATTCGAATTGCACTAGTGAGTGGCAGGTACACGAAATAGTGTCAGAACGCACATCTGCCAAACGCTTGTGAATGGAGAGTTGCCTACCCGTCAGGAGCAAATGTCACGTAAAACTTCATTGTGGGTTTTCCCACCACCTGGCCATTGGGAAAAGTGATAAAGTTCGATCCACCTACATGTTCTAGAAGATGGTAACATTTATTCTGAGACACTCTCTATACAAATATTATTATATAATTATTATAGCCCATTACAATCCCTTAGAGGAGGGTGTCCGATTGTTGGGTGGGTTACACTATTAGAATTCCCGAGCAGCCAGTTCGGGAACTTTCTTATAGAGACGCTATTTACACACAAATATAAAACACTCGTATATAAATATATAAATTATAAATTTATATAAATATAGTCGTATATAAATATGAACTTAATATCGTTTGGTAGTATAACCCTTTTTCTCGAGTAATCCACCTCGCGGGCGGCGGAGGCAAGTGGGGAGTGGGGAGTGGGGAGTGGGGCGCGGGGGGGAGGAGTGGGGGAAGCGCAATCGATGCTCCGCCGCAGCCCCGCGAGGTGCTATTCCGGGCGCGGCAGCGTGGCGCGGTGCTGCGGCCGGTGCTCCGGATTCGAACCTACACCCTCGTCCTCCGACCCTTCTATCCGTCTCGTTCGCTGCATTAGCTTTTACGACTACGTATCACTGTATTTCAATTCTTTTGACTTATTACATATATTTTAATGTGGGCGTAATGCTAAATTCAATATAAATTAAACCACACACACCAGTTTAAAGTTAATTAATAGGAAGGGTACAATTTTTGCATAAAATAATTATGTAAAATAATACTATTTTTATATGAGATATATGAAATGCATAAAAGCACAATCAATTTTCAATTAGGTTGTAAAATGTTGATTAGTTGTTGACTTTTAAATTCTGATCGAAATTCTCTTTGGTTTTGTTCAATAGTTAAAATTCTAGATGAGTTTTTATAGTTTTCCTCGATATAGCGACCACATTTCTCATTTTATTTCTTTTATTCATAATTATTTATTAGACATCGTGAAACGGCTGTTTTCACCCAGACTTCACCATCTTCACCATCCCTATTATCGTCACCATCCTTATTACCTTAACCATCATGAACAGCATAGCTTCTCTTTACTTCTTTCACATTTTCGCTTTGCTATACCTCCTCTTGTAGCCGCTTTCGTCAATTTACCGACCGTGGATCGAAATGACGAAAGAGACTTCCAATAACACCACTTCACGTTTGAAGATACTCAAGTACCCTCTGAACTTTTACTTGTATTCCCAATGAGGAAAAAAGGATGATTTGGCAAGTGCTCATCGAATAATTAGGATTTAAATATTCCATTCCATTTAGAACAGGAACTTTAGGGAAGATGTTGCAATATGCAAATAATTAAACAACAAACTCTCATAAACTGTCATAAAACTTATTTTTGATACACATTACGCGGTTTAAAGTGAGAGGTCAATGTTCCAAACTTCAATCAACGACGAGTCTCTACATCACAAGAAGATATTTTTTTACAGCACGTTGCCTATCGAATGATGACCTGCGTTAACGCTGCCACTCCTTTAATGAGTCGGTACCAGTTTCCCCGGCAGCATCACTAATTCACATGAAGTTTCTCTGCAAGCACTCAGCCCTCTCAGTAACTCCGTCACTTGTTTCCTCCCTATTGCGGTACTCCCACTTTGTAGCCCTTCTGCTCGTAGGCGTGTGGCATCCCGAGGGGGGGGCGCTGCCTCCAACCACTGGGCTGTGGCGTAGGCCTCTTTGTGGGAAGGAAAATTTTCTCTTCCGCCTGAGCAGCTCTTCACACTGATACTTCTAAAACAGTCAAGCGGTTGTGCTATAGCGCATTACGTTACTTTGTGGATTTAGACTCGTTGTGATGCTTGGCATGCTATCCAAGGCTTCTACTAGTCTAAATAATACCTGGAAAAACAATTGTTTTAAAATATTTAAAATTGGAATTAGAGTGCAGGTTTTCACAAACGAGTGTACAGTAATAAGAAGAATCGCCATGGCTGCTAGAAATGCCATTGTAGAATTCAATGAGGTAAATTAGATACTGTCAAAGCGTTTTTGGTTTATAGCAAGCGTCAGTCGAGCAGAACTCCCAAGACAAGTTAATAGAACGCATCATGCAGGCGTAAAATAAAGGGTGAAAATTGTTTTGCAGTAACCAATGGAAATAAAAACGATTGGGTGGATTGTAGCTAGTAGTATGAAAAAAGAGAAATATAAAATAAAATAAACTGTGATGAAATTAATCTAAGAGAATAAATATGGTGTAAACCAAGCATCCCTGCGAATACAGAATCGATTAATTAGTGATTCCGGACGCGTTAACCGGCATGGTCCCGTAAGTGTGGTGCATGTTTTCATCGCGAGAGGTGGTGGAGATCTTCCTCACTGGTTGACGAGTTCCGGTGCCGATATATCCGTCAGCTTGCGGGTTTCCCAACCAGGTATCTCCTACCAGCGGGGCACCGCCCCAGCTGGGACATGCTCTAAGCTCCCGACTGGTCTCCTGACATGGGTGGTAGTGTAGTACATGCAAGTGTGAATGTGGGTAAGTAAGGGCTGAGGATAGGCCAAGAAAGACGTAGGAAAGATCACGCGCGATCCGTGGCCCATTTACGAGGGTTACTGCTCCGGCATTCGCCTGGTGTTGATCGGACAAACCACGGAAAAAATATGTAAAAGAGGATTTATTGGTACTATTGTATTTTGTTTGTTAATTAAGGTCGCATCAACATCTAGATCATTAGCGACTACTATTGGAATTAACGTTATGATAAATGTGAAGATGAAACGATATGGTGATGATAAGGGGTGAACGGACGAGCACAAATACAACCATGCCCGAGGCGGGACTCGAACCTGCGACCCTTCGGTCCGTGATCACTACAACACTACTGTCTTAGCGACCACCGGGCTTAGATCTCGGCCACCGAGCCGACACCAGGCCGACACCGGGCCGATACAATACTTATTGTATTGTACATCAAAGTGAGGGTACTTCACAATAGATGAAATGGTTCACAACCGTGGCCAAAAAATATCGCTTGTTTGTGTTACAGAGTACGTTATTAGAGGTTATCTTATTCTCAGATACACTAATATGGGCTTGTATTACTACCTGCGGTTAAATATGCTGATTAACTGACTCCCGCTTAAGTTAACTTCTTGATAAAGTAGGAGTCTCGTATTACCACATTTCGATAAGCGACAGTTAGTCATATACCACTTTACTGAGGAATTTGCGTTGGTTGGCAATACTTTCTACTCGTCAAAAACATTTATAGATTGCAGTCGTTGGATTTACACATATTTTCGTGCGATGTTCATTTCTTTGCGCGTTCGTAAACCTTCTCTTTACCAGATCACTTCGATTAGAGTTCGTAGAAATACGACGATGGAAATTGTAGAATCGTCTAACATTATGGTGGTGATGCAAATTTCTCTTTACTTCTTTATTCATTAGCAAACTAAAAATCTTTTCTTTATGAATACCTCACCAGGAAGAAATAAAACATATTGAACACTCTTTTTGCAAACTACATTGAAACATTTTGTTGTGAAACGGAATATGAAAATATTTCATAACAATAATGCTTGGAAAGTAAATAATCTGCATTTTTATTCAAACTAGTGACTGCCATAATTACACTCGCAGAAGTTATCGATCATTATACTATAACGTTTCTTAATTCGCATTGCTACATTGAAATAAATAGACGCGAGGGATGAAAGAAAACTGTACACGAAAAATCCATGGTATTCCCAGCGTTCAAAATTCTTTTACTTTTGCAGCACGCGGTCATTTCATCTTGTATTGTCGAAAGAATTCAATCCTCAAAATGTTGTTTGGCATACTATATTGAACAAGTCGCCATTTCAGATGTGACTCTTTTTGGTTATCTAGCAGTTAACACGCTACCCCTATCTCATTTCCCGGTTAATTTATCTTCCAGATAAACCTTCCGGTATGCTTTAACCAATAGTCATATTACGATTTTCGATCGCAAACTTCCGGATAACTCTAACCGGAATTTTAGTCGAAGGTGGTATTACAGACCCTAAAAGTTACTGAACAACTAACTGCACACAAATGATATCAGGGAAGGACTCGAAGTATTATGTAATTCAAACAGGCCTCAAATAGTGTACAGTGTAACATAAGTGAAACCGTCAAGCATCTAGCAGAGGCAGTCAAAGGGAACATACGGTTTCGCTGTATCGGAAGCTCATATAGATGTATCAGGCGTCCATAATGTTCACCATTATGCCAAGAAAGGGAACACAGGAAGTCTTTACGGTGGAATAGCATTTCACTTGTTTTCCAATGTAGGAACCAATGTTCAATGTAGCAATTTTATGACTAACGATAAGGTACATCCAGGTGCTTGTTATTAAGTTTCATTTAACGACACAATTCAATAGTAGATTGCAGATTGAACGGCGGTGGAAAATACAATTAATCAGTAGCCCTTAGCATAAAAAAATGTAAAAAAATCAAATAAATTCTTGTATAATGGATTATAATTCCAATTGGAAATACAAAGCAAATGCTTCTATAATTAATGGGTGGATATTTGGATTTAAAAATATTTTCTAGTTCGCGAAAGTCATGAAAACTTTCATGGCATATGACGGAAAAAAGCACTATTTATCTGAGGTTAGAGATATCTCAAACGCAGAAAACAATAAGGGAAACAGATACAGCACTCAAAGAGATACGGAACAATTCTCTTAGGTATTTTATCAAAGGAAATGAGATCCTTCAAAAGCCGAACGGAAGAAAGAGGAAAGAAATGGGACGCGTCGCGAAGTCAACGATAAGGAAATACATTCGAAGTGGAAAGCCATATATTGAGTAGTATTCTGGTAGAAGATACAAAAGCAAGTATACGTGTCTCAAGATTCAGACCTTCAAGTTTGTTAAAGGCAATGAACATCCAATTGAATGACCTAAAATTTAAAAACCTACAACCGCCTGGTGGAAATATGATCCCTCGCCATGCACCTTAGTGTATATGGATTCAATAACTAAATTCGAGAGACAGTTTCCACAATCCAAATGAAAAGTGAGAAGATACTGAATATGTAAGATAATGCGGTAGGTGTATTATGTATCATGCGAAAACTGCAAATAATCAATAGAATTCAGCAGCTATTTTGTAGGCGTGACCACCCAAGGACGTTCCTGACTGTTGCCAGTGTTTTCCAAACACTCACTCTATTGTTAGGAAGGTCCTGTACTACACCTTTTAGCTGGGTGCCACAAAAGTTTCCAATAAGAAACTAGGTACTAACAGCTGTTCTCCCATTTGGGTGTTCATTTTATATTATATAGAAATGAATTAGACGTTCTATTCTTCTCGTTTCTCTCTTGTTTAATTACATTCAACACATTGAAGTTCATGAATAATCCATTATTGTATATCTTGTTCGGGGTTTTCCCAATTATAGAGATAACCCATATTTTGCTCAAAATTGTGCTTTTCCAGCACTGTTATATTTTTCTCGAGTCACAAAATAAGTATGAGGACAGTTTGAATAATCTTTTCACTAGGCAATGAGGGAAAAGTCACTTATTCAAGTTCGTATTTCATAAACCACTCTTACAGAGTTACACGTTTACTCATGTAGTGATCGGGCAGGAGGCACTTGTGAATTTTCATCAA
Source organism: Teleogryllus occipitalis (assembly GCA_011170035.1). Taxonomy (NCBI): domain Eukaryota; kingdom Metazoa; phylum Arthropoda; class Insecta; order Orthoptera; family Gryllidae; genus Teleogryllus; species Teleogryllus occipitalis. Next base: position 36,672 of record BLKR01009339.1, read on the forward strand.
GTAATTCAAGGATGCACAACTGCAATGGATGCACCAAAGGTACCTACAAGTACCGGCAGAGTACAAGCGACTTTGACAGTTTTATGCGCTGTTGCCACGTATTGCTACGCAGATGGCACCACCTACATGAGAGATAAATGAAATATCAAAACATTAACACTTCCGATAGGCGATGACACGTCTTGAAATCATGTTCGTAATCTTTGCCACAACCGAACCTTATGGCCTCCCCAATCGCTTTGAAAACTTGATGCGTCAGCTCCGGGTGGATTCGTTCTCTATCGAGCCTCTAGAGTGCAGCCGCAACTCCACCCACATTGTCGAGAGGTAATACTATTCCGCCATTCACGTCCTCTGCCTCGAAATATTCGCGCAAATATACAAAAATTCACGATCATTGCTCTTTAACACTACTCCACGTTTGCGCGATGTAAGGGGGTGGCCCTCACGAAACTCCCAGCCTCGGAAAAATGCACTGAAGCTCTCGGGAGTCACACACCAACTCGCAATCTGGCGTGCATGGCCAAAGGCACATTTCATTCGCACTGATCCTGCCGATGACAGGGATCTGCGCGCTTCTCGAACGACTTCGTGCGAGTCAGATGAACGGCAACGCTGAGCCCTGGCTGTGAGGAAGTAAACAAATCCTCACAAGCTGGTTGCTTCAGAGAAGGTCACATAACGTACCACACCACGTGGCGAGAGAACTGTCAGAGTCGCTGCCGGTACTGTATATAGCTAGCCAGAAATTTATTCTATTCGTCATACGCGTAGGATTGAACGAAAAAAAAAAAAAAAAAAAAAAAAAAATATTTCACCAAGGTGTCATAGCAGCAAAGATTCATGAAACTCGTTTCGAGGCTACCAAATGCGGGATACTTTGGAGTTCTGGCAACCTTCCTCCCAGGAGTGGTTACTTACTTATATTATACTTATCAGTTTATTTTCGTACGGCAAAATTCAGATAGCTTTTGATGAATATACACAAATCCAATGTATAAATAAAAACAAAAATCAAAGAAATTAGATTTTAACAAAATTATATACCTTAAATTTCACAAATTTAATTTAAAACTTGTTCATTTTATGTGCCGAAATAGCTCGTATCAAAAACGGCGAATTGCATACTCGTATATAATAAGTGGAAGTCATACGTAAAATAAAAACAAAAAATTGTAAATGTGTTTAACCAGACAAATTTCATTAGGACTCATTGTATCTGTAAATTGCCTGTATAATAATATATAATAATATCTATAATAATATCTGCCATAATATCTGTAAAATCCATGATTTAAATTGTTACTAGATTTCAAAAATGTGTTATTGAAATATCAACAGAAAACACATGCACAATAAGGACTGTGAACCCAACTACAAGGTAACACTTGTAGAATTTAACTACTCTGTATAAGGAGGCCAATTCCCGTTTCGGGAAATTTAGTGGCTAAAAAAAAAAATACAATGCCTTTGGGAAGGAATCTTGAAAATGTCGAAAAGCAGAAACGTCGAGCAAGTTGTTAAAAAGTAGGCATAAGCAGGCACATGCGGTGCAGCCTCTCCCCGAGCTTCGAGGCGTCCGTCTCCGCCGACGGCGCTGGCAGCCGCCCCTCACTTGTTCTTCACGCCTGGGCGCGGCGCGCGCCGCCCGCTCAGGCGAACGGCAGTGAGTGGCTCGGAAGATCTCTTCCCCTCTTTTGTTTCCGCCCTCGGCTCAACCCCCGGAGCGTCGCCGCTTGGCACACTTTCGTCGTTGCGTTTTGTATACCTCCCTCCAGTGCTCTTGTCGACGCTGGCCGTTTAACGACATTACAGTCCCTTGGCGTGTGAAGAAACGGGAACATCTTCGATCTCCTCTTTGCAAACAGATCAATGTGCATTTCAGTTTGTAACTTCCTCCTCTCCGTGTCTCAGCTCTTCTCCGTTCCTCTTGGTTTCTTGGTACATTTTTTTCTACTCGGTGCATTGGTCAAAAAATGACCACAAGTCCATGACCTCAAGTGTATAAGCGCATCGTAGTTTTGGACATATCTGACGCTTCTAAATAATATTACTCCTTTCCAATAAAACAAAACAGTAGTTCAAAGAGAGGTTCTTCAGTAATAATGATAAGAAAATGTAAAAAAATCCGGATATTTATTAATTATTTAGTTTAAATGATTGATTCGAATGTTCATTAATTATTCAATTAATTCACGAATTATTCCATTAAAGTATGGAACATTCGATTGATTGGTGATTCCGGGCGCGGCAACTGTTAAAGTAATTGGTCCCGTGAGTGTAGTGCATGTTGAATCCTCGACAGGTGTTGGTGATCTTCTCCCGTTGACTAGTGAGATCCGGCGGCGACCAGCCCGTCTGCGAGGTTTTCCGAACCAGGTATCTCCCATAAGCGGGGCACCACCCCTGCCGCGACAAGCTAAGCTCCCGACAGGTCTCCCGGCCTGTGTGTTAGTGTAGTGAAAGTAAGTGTAATTGTGTATAAGTACAGGGGAGGATAGGACATGGAAGGGGAAAGAAAAATCGCGCGCAGTTCGTGGCCCCTTTGTTAGGGTACTGCTCCGGCATTTGCCTGGTATTGATCGCGAAAACCAGAGAAAACTACCGATCAGAGCAGCCGATGCTAGACGTCTCTTCCAGACAGAGGCTGAATTCAACCTAGCTGTATAGCCAATGTCGAAAATCAATCACCGTCGAGTCTCGAACCCTAGAACCTCCCGGTAAGAGTCGCTCTAGAAACAGCAGGATTGCTGGCACTGAGCTAAACTTGGTGGAAATATGTGGGTGTGGGGGAAAACGTGGTAGATGGGCGTGTAGAAAGCTGTTAGGAGGAAACAAGAGCGACGGGTGAGCGAGGGCTGGAGCGATCTGAGAGTGTCGGGGGGGGGGGGCGGGAGTGAGCGGGGGGGGGGGGAGGTGGACGGTCAGCGGGCAGCCGCTCGCCGGCGCCCTCGTTACTGTGATTGACGGCCATCGATCGATACTGAAGCAGCCGCAGCAACCGGCAAAAGCAGGAGTTCGCCACGACGCGCTCGCACGATCACCGAACAAACTCGTCCTTTGCATGCGCCTCGCCTGTCTCTCGTGCGCCGGAACTGTTTCCGACAAACCGTTTTATATCGTGCCTCGGACAAGCGGGCCGTTTCTCCTCGAATCACATGTTTCTTGTGGAAAGTAGGGCTGCAGCTGAAGCAAAAATACCAAATGATGCGACCGATTCGCTGCACAGTGTCAGGCGAAGTCGTCTCCTCGTTTCGAATCTTTGTGTTTTCTGAGAGCAGTGTTTCATCGGTAGATTATGACAGGTGACTGATGTTTTTTGAAAGTCAAATGAATTGGTTCTTCCTAGACTACCCGTAATTAACGAATTCGAGAAGCACAGCGCTGCATTGCATTGCACAGCACTGCATGGCATTTCCCATATCAACGTTTCTACACACTTCGTTTCACTGAACTACCGTTAAATTGCTTAATTTTGGACTTGGTTCATGTAAGATTCTATGTTGCTTAATATTTTGGTACTAAATTTATTCCAACTTCCATCTGAAACTAGGTACTTTATGAGGAAGTTTCCTAATTATTGCTCTCAAGTTGTTCCAATATCTTATAGTTCAATTGAATGAAATTTTCCCCAAATCTGTTCTTTGATTTATTGAATGAATTTTGTTCATAAAGTCCCCACTAAAGAAATATACCTTTAAACTATTCTGAATTTTCTGCTGAGCCAGTTTGCCTATGCACGATTTATACAAAGCGTAAAGCCTCGTTTTTTATTTCTAGCGGTTCTCGCTTCTTTTTTAAATGCGTTTTCCCATATGTAAACATGGAAGCTTTCTTTTAAATTCTTTCTAAATTTGTTTTAAAGTCTATATTGATCCCAAACCGCTATTTGTTTTTCAAAATAGGACGGACAAAAGATATATAAGCCAAATCTTTTGCGTTTTCCATATTATATTTCTTTTATGTTCACACAACAACATGCGACTCTCACATCTTTCTCATAGCTCGACGGGTACATAACAGAAATATTATTATTGATCAGCTTTGAATCACATCTGCAGTTTTTAGATGGCTCTGCGCGAAACTAAAAACCTCGGTCGATATGGGGGTCACCGAGCCCTGAGAGAGGGTGGCTACAGCCCCTTCGCCGGGCGTGCTCTGCTCCTATGCAATTACGTCGAGGCGGCGGCCAAAGTTTGCGGCGGATAATGAAATTAGGAGAGTTATTAAGATGCACCGTTTACGATGGGTTTGTGCAAAGGGAATATCGCGGGACGTGTACCAGACGGGGCGAAGCTCGACACAACGAGAGCAACCATGAAAAGAGAAGAGCTTGATGACAAGAAGAAACTCGGCTCCGCTAGAGGAACGGACAAAAGTGGTTACTTACATGGAAATGGGTCTTTATATGAAGAGAAAAATAATTAGAGCTTACCTGAAAAAACAACAAACAAAGTAAAGATCACAAGCAAGATACCGACGAGTCGGACTATGCTTGCAACTCGCATCAGACAAGTGCTGTTCTCTGAGGCCGATCACGACAGCCAACTTCCGTTTACGACTTCCTTTTACCCTCTTTTGGGTAAAGGACAGCCTTCTCAATGCTGCATTTCAACACGAAAGTCCAAAAACACATTTTAATTTTTGCATGCGTTGTGCATTCTATTTATTTATGGATTATTTTTTTGCAGCGTTTGAATGTTTGCTCATTAGCTTAATTTTTGCTAACTTTTGATTACTCGCAGTCTAAATGAAACAATGGTACTGACAAAATATTCGATCAGAACGTAAAGCTTTTTTGCTGCACCGAAATACGTTATCAAATACATGACCAGTGGTAATTATCGTTATTATTAAGTAGTTGTTATACATACCAACTCCTATAGTGTAGAAGCTTGTGTGTGGAATTTTTGTGATAAACACTCATTTGTACTATATATGAGCACTTTAATCCCTTAATTTAAAAAATCTTGGAATAGTTCCAGCACAAAGCTGCCAAATGAAAAAACCTTCATAACTAAGTGCTGGCAAATAACTATTTATACAAAAAGCAATCACTCAATCAAAATAATGTAATGAGCATTGTTTAGTCAATTTAGAGGAACTTGTCAATGTTGTTTTGTTGAATCGCAACACAAAAGATAGGAAAGGAAACCTAGAAGTGACGACTAGCCATATAACAGCTGTTAAAATAGTGTTAAATGTGAACAAAATGTGAATGTGAAAGGAAGTCATTAGATAGAGGGATATGCGTTTTGTCTCCTAAATAGTGTGTAACTTCTTTGCTTAGATGAAAAACAAACATGCTATTTTGTTAAATAACTTGTGTTATAAATCATCCAAAATATGAACATTGCAATTATTACATTCTACTTAGAAATTGTGAAGTGGCAAACGCACTAATGCACTTTTAAACTCCAGGCAATTGATATCTTCAGAGATATGTTTAGTAAAAAACGTCTTATTGCGTATGATTAGAGCACTGATGGTCATCTTGCACTGTTGAAACAACTGAGCAAGCACTGATCATTCTCGCGTATGAAAAGGTTTTTGAAACGCTTCTTCACAGTCATTTTGTATTCTGTTTTTAATAAGGAAGTCAGTCGTACTTTAGAAGGAAATATGAATTATGTTAACAGTATTCTATAGATAGAAATTCACAACGAAAGGGTTCCCGATGAAAGGAAACTTGAAGTTGCAGAAACTGACTCCATGAAGAATAATAGAGTAGAAGAGAAATTGCTATTCATTGCAGTAATGCATTCATTATCCACCAGTGAAACTAATTAAACTACATGGACGATAAATAACAGAATAATTTGAGTGAATAAGTTCACTTACATAAATCTATTTAGAATAGATTCTGAACTTGTGGTTCTTTCCTCACGGACAAAGATAGCGACATCATTTTTGAACAAATAGTTCACTATATTGCTTCTATGGAACAATTTTTTTTACATCGGCAGATGCTAAAATAAAATTTTAATGTGATTACCTGCAGGTAAGGGTGCAGGTCTGGGTGTAAACAAACTCCGGAGTTCTCACGAATTGAAAGACGAAATTATCACTAAGGGTTCAGAAAGGCTATTTATAATAGATTACTACGCTGTGTTGACCCTCCTCTGCATTGGAACGCAACTGTCAATGCATTAAATAAGTATACTGCAGCAATAGCTATTAATGAGGATACCATCGTCTCTCAAAAAGTGGTTAATAAAATGTTCTTTATTATTATTATTATTATTATTATTATTATTATTATTATTATTATTATTTATGTTTATACATTGCTAGTTCACAGGAAGACCTGGTTCTCAAATAACAACGAGCTTTTCGCCAAGTGTGTTATTTGCTATTTACTTAAGAATCCGGATTTAGAAAGTTCCGGACAATATGGCAAGTATTTAAGATGACAGACTTCTGCACTAATTTTGAAAGCGTTGGAGGTATAGCAAGTTTTTGAAGGTTTTCTTTGACGTGTTTTTCTATGAGGCCATTACTGAAGATAATTATTGGGAGAATAAACACTTGGTCCTGTTTTCATTGATCTTTGATTTGATATGCCAGATCGCTGGACTTCCTAATTTTTTCGAGAATGCTTTTTGAATGTTCCAGTAGGAAGAGACTGCAGCAGGAATGAGAAAATTAGTTTTTGGCACCTTAAGAGGTATCACAGTATCTGACCTGTTATGTTCTGGAGTCTTGTGCGTTAAAATTGTGCGATCGAAATAAATTCTAGTCTTTTCATTTTCCAACACAGGTTGAGGTTGTATGTGTAGTAAGGGGCATGATGATCACTAAATTTATGGTTTGTTACAATTTTTTAGTGTATTATCATTATTATTATCATTGTTATCAATAAAATTACTACGTGTTTAATTTTGTGAAGCAACAATGTATTTAATTCCAATTACGAATATATTGGCAAAAGGGGTCATTTAACTCTAATAGTGGTTTTTACAGTTGCTATTTGAAGATTGCAACAGGAATAAACTCTTCTTTTAGTAGAAGTCAGAAGTCACTTCCTTCGTTTCTATCAATGAAAAGTCAATATGAACAAAAGCTGTATTTTAATTCATTACGTCGGCTTTCCATCATACTTTTGCAGAGAACAATGGAATATCATATTAAAGTTATTGAATTGATATTTAAACTTCAACATTAGATAAATATTTTTCTCTCTTTGGGAATTATTTTAAGCCAATCTCATTACGGTTTATCAAACAAGATTTGTGTAATCATACGCGAGAGTTCCGACGGCTGATGTGTTCACACATTTATTTGACGCGCTTTCGTGACGGAGAATACATTTACTAACCAATGATATTCAGCTGTTCAGCACTGTAATTTCCATGATCAAATCAACCTTGCATGTAGAAGCATATTAAACAAGTAAAACATCATATGGGCTAAGAGATTGTAGCAGCACGAACAAAACACAAAATATCAATAAACATGTGGAATTGAAAACCAAACAAGTGGTTCTATTGAAAGGCGCAGACTTTGTTGTGCTAGATTTTTAATTTCTTTCGTGTTTTCTAGTTTTCTAATTTCTTTCGTGAGGGCACGTTTTTCGGATTTTATCTAACCCTCTTCTCAGCTATCATCTACCGACACCCAAAGAAACTGTTTTCACATTTTTCTCCACTTCTTTGGTCCTCTAATGATAGAAATGGCTAGATAAAATGACAAATGATAGAAATGAAATAAGACTTTAAGAATATTATAGAAGAGTAATTCCTCGTTCTAGAAGGCAAATGTCGTTGAAGAATTGGAGGGGTTTTTGAGACGCTTAAGCATTTCTGTAAATGAGAAATTTGAATATCTTTTTCTCAAAAAACGTTTGAATTTTGGGAGAAACTTCATTGAAAGTCATTTGAAGCACTTCTTCTCGCAAGAACAATAATGTATTCAAAATCGCAGGTAATATATATTAACGTACTTCGAGATATTTCAAGAAAAAAGGGAAACATCAAAGGGGCATTGATGTTATGTTATTATTTATTATTCTCCGTAAAAAAATTAAAGAAAAAATAATACTATCCGTTCAAAAAATTTCCGAGAAAAAGCGTTTGAGCTATTTGGAAAATGTGGAATTTTTAGCTCATTTTCACAGAAAACTTTTGAGTTTTGGAGAATTTTTATTGGACGTCATTTGAAGCACATATACTCATAAATGGAATAAGGTATACGAAACGCCGGTAATGTAAATATTAACGTTTTGAGAATGATTTCCGAACAATTCATTTAAATAATCTTTGAAAAAACATACAGCAAAATGGCGTTTATGTCATCTGTTAGAGTTCTTTTAGCAATAATCATACAAAAGGTTAAAGCTGCTTTTGAAAAATTTTTGTTTTTGATATTTTCTTATATTGCACTTACGGCACACACAAAAATATGCATGACGTTAGTGAAAGAAATAATTATGGAGAACACATTTCATTTGAATAAAAAAATCTCTATCTTCAATTTTGTAGTTGTAAACGTCGAAAAATTTGAATTACTTTTAAATTTCGAAAATTTAGAGTTAACAGTGAAAATCGAACCTACGGTACCTTTAAATATTTCACTCAATTCTTACAAGAAATTTGGGGACACGGGATGGTGGCCTATCCTGGCAATGTTAAATGTTTGAATCTAATTCTCAGAATCTATTAAAGTTAGGCTTATGAAATTCTTTCAGGTTACAGACATATCACTCATAATAACACTGAAACAACGGTTTCAAAAAAAATCACTATTTTTGTAGACAAAAATATTTTGGGTAATATTCAGTTCTGAAAAAAATTCTACGCTTAGTTTAGGTGATAATGTTGTTCACAAGCGACAAACGGACTGACGTTTTGAAAAAAAGAACAAAACACTTTTTCCGTATCTGGGGACCCCAAAACGTGTATTTCAGTTGGAATATCGAAATCGGTTTTCTGCAGCATTACAAAACTTTCTCTATTCTACGTATATTATTTCGTTTATACGTAGTACATACACGAGAAAGTAAAAGTGATTTTAAAAAGCTTAGTTTATCTTCATTTTAAGGTTTAAAAATAACGCGCGTTTCATTAAATCATTAATTCTCTTAACGAGGATTTCTGCCTAGGGAATTAAAACGGGGAAGAAAGAATCAAAACTTTTGTGCTGAAGTATAGGCGTGCACAGCATAAGACAAGAGAGGAGAACTACATTTTTGGCCCTCTTTTCTATTTAATTTGTTGTATTTACTAGTAAATTAATAAAACATACTACATGGTGAAGGAACATACTACTGATTATAACTTTAATGATATCCTTAAATGTAATTGATTGCACATTATTTATCATTATTATACGAATTATTATGCAATATTATTATATACTATTATATTATTGACAATGTTATCAGGTGGCTATGAGAACATTTTCCTTAAATGTATCACAATTCCCAAATTATCAGGAGAATATAGGGGAAAACCAATGATTGAACGTCTTAAAGGTAATAAAATATTGTATTACCTAAGTCCGTGCCTCGTACGTTTAGGAAACGAAACAAATGATCAAGGGAGGGAGGAAGGCATGGCCCCTGCGCCTCCCCTTTGCGTATGCCTATGGCTCTACGCATGACAGCATCAATTCGAAACGTCGCTATCGCGAAGGCAAGTGGCGTTGCACTCGCTAAGTCCGGGCCAGGCGTCCCAAATACACAGCCCGATAAGGCACGGCCTTCGGGCGCCTTATCGAGTGGCGCCCAGCCCCGCCTCCGTTCGCCATCAGCCGCTGCCGTTGCCGCGTGCATTGTCGCTCTGCAGCGCGTGGGTGTCGAAATTCCTCGTCAGCCAGCTGGAACGAGCTCCCTCGCAGAAAGGTTATCGAAGTTAGTCAGTGAAGTGCGAATGGCGTGGACGCGGAAGTGAAACGAAAACCTTACAGATATGGATTACATATAGTAATGAACAAACGATTCAATTTATCGTAGATTATTATGAGTCTATCTCGTAATTATTTTACTCGTAAAACTGGGAACAGCATTCGAAAATTAAGCCCTTACATTTTACTAAAACAATCATTCGAGGAGTTTCTCATATTGGAAATTATTTTTTAATAAAACGTTATCTATACCAAAAATAAGATTATCAATATCAGAAACTGCGAGCAATGGGTATATAAGATCCGTGGAATGACATTCTGAAAGCGGTAGCTCAGTGCATCAACTGATGTCACTGCAGCGCCTCTAACCGGGAGGTCCTAGGTTCGAGTCCTGACTTCGGCAGGATTTTCGACACTAGCTTTCAGCTAGGTCGATTTCAGTCGCTGTCTGGAGGAGAATTCGAGCGGTCGGCTGCTCTGATCGGTAGTTTTCCGTGGTTTCTCCGATCAACCCCAGGCGAATGCCGGAGCAGTACCCTACCAAACGGGCCACGGACCGCGCGCGATCTGTCCTTCCTCTTCCTTGTCCTATCCTCTCCCCTTACACTCACACACACACGCACTTACACTAACATGCACTACACTACCACATATTTCGGGAGACCGGTCGGGAGCTTAGAGCTTGTCCCGGCTGGGGTGGTGCCCCGCTGGTGGGAGAGTCCTTATTAGGGGGTAACCCCACTAGCCGACGGTAGGTCGGCGCCGGATCTCGCCATCCAGCGGGGGAGATCTCAGCCATCTCCCGAGAAAAAACATGCACTACACTAACGGGACTAATGACCATAGCAGTTGACGCGCCCGTAAACATGAATCAATCAATCAATGACATTCTGAACCTTTTTAGTTTTTGATCTTCAAATAGCTCTTATCCATAAACACGAATTTGATTGAGTACATTTAATTATTTTATAATATACATATTTTTCATCTCTAATCCTTATACTACATTTAAGAATTATGCTTAACGTCATTGGAAGGGGCTTATCAAAATTCTCAAGTTGGCAATGACGAAGTCTCACTTGTTTTTACCACTTTTCACAATACATTGGTCCAAAGTCAATTTGAAAATTGGAACGTATTTCGGATTCTCGCTGCGACCGCGGAACACAGCAGTTTGCTGCTCAGTGCGCTCCGCCAACGGCGAAAGTTACCGCCCCGCGCTGGAAACGGTTCGACCCCCAGTGTCGACACAGACCTCAGTCTTTTGTGTTCGTCCATGAGGTGAAGTGTCTTTCCCTAATACAGTGCTTATTGATTATGTTGAGTGTTCGTGAAGTGTTACTTCGCTCTAAAACAATCAACACCGAATATCCGACATGTCCTGGCCTCGGTCAGAGCATTGCAGATGCCTTGTCGTTGGTGAACGGCAACGCTGGGTTCTTGGAATTGTCGTTTGCTAGTCAGTTTTAAATGTTTTCTCCAACTCCTGAGGCCTCACAACAAATGAATCGTGAATCGGATGGTTAAGGAAGCCCGGAAGCCGAAGAAAAATCTCGAGCAATCTCGCCATTTACTATTATTTAAAGGTGGCGCCCCCCCCCGTGTATCGTGCAAAAGATTTAAGCTTAGGGTCTTAGCTGATCCTAGAGAGGACGTTAACTTATAAAATTCAACAAAGACCATCAGTTTTCCCCATTTATTATTATTATTATTATTATTATTATTATTGTTATTATTATTATATATTCCCAAATAATGTCATGATGGGGAAATATATGAAAACAGTTAAAACTTTAGAGACTACGAACAGCTTTGGAGCTCTCATATCCAACAAAGACAATACTTCTCAATCATCAAGGACTACGTCACCTGTTTTCATTCATAATGTCGATAATTACAAAATATTAATAACGAACCTAAAAAGTGAAACTGATTTGAACACTTTTACTGCCAAAATCGTCAACAAAACTGTAAAAATTATAACTTACAGTATCAAAGACTTCAGTATAACTAGTTTTTGTAAAGAAAAAAACTAATTTTCACTAATTTCATGATCCATCGACAAAACTTAAAGAATTAGTAATCAGAGGTATTCCCATCGATTACAGTGCGGAAAAAATAACAAATGAATTCATTGCCCTTGGCAAGTACAGAACATTTCAAAATTACAAAACTGAAGATAGTTTATTGCCTTAAACAAAGTCTATTGTAAAATTTCAGCTCTTAAAAAAAGTAATAATTTTTTGAAGAAACGAGTAGTTTTCATGTGATTTTTTCTTAAAGTTGATGCAGTTTGTAAAAAACACATTCTCTCAAAAACTGCTACAAATTTTTTCTTCCCATTTATTTCCAAGTTGAAGGAGAAACGCTTAGAAGAATGGCGCGGGTTTCAGTTTTGTTGAAGTCTGTGAATTTTCGAAAATAGCAAATTTAGAAATAATGCGATATTGTATGTGCTGTTGTAGCGCCACTAGTTATATAAGCAGCACAAATGTATAATTGAACGGAAGTTCAAGAAAGTGACATGCAGAGAAGACTGAAGGGTAGAGTCGAAGCGAGGGTTGAGTCGAAAAGAGCATCGCGGCGACCATACGCGCTTTCCTTCTGACGGTTGTAGCGTCCGCTACTCAGCAGCGTGGAGTCTAGCGGAATGCACCACAATGGGCAGGAAGCGGGCGAGGCCGAGCGCGAGGGTGCAGCTCCGGAGAGTAGGTGCCATACTTGCGCCAAATGTGTCGCAAGACCACGCAGTTGCACTCGCGGGTGGCGAGGCTTTAAAGGCGGGTGAGCTCTCAAAAGGGGGGCCATTGTTCCTCAAACTTTTGTCGCGAGGACGCTAGTGCGATGCGAGGCTTGCGGGTATGAGTGCCAGGTTCATGGTGAACAGTGCATTCGGTAGTTAGCAGATACTAACGGGGGACGAATGTTCTGGTAGTAAAGTTTTTTGATTGATTTTTTCGTGTTTCCGGGCGCGTCAAATGCTTTAGTCATTGTTCCCGTAAGTGTAGTGCATATTTTTTTCTCGGGAGATGGCGGTGAACTTCCCCCGCTGGATGGCGAGATCCGGCGCCGACCTACCGTCGGCTAGTGGGGTTTCCCCCTAACCAGGACACTCCCACCAGCGTGGCATCACCCCAGCCGGGACAAGCTCTAAGCTCCCGACCGGTCTCCCGGAATATGTGGCAGTGTAGTGCATGTTAGTGTAAGTGTGTGTAAGGGGAGAGGATAGGGCAAGGAAGAGGAAGGAAAAATCGCGCGCGGTCCGTGGCCCGTTTGTTAGGATACTGCTCCGGCATTCGCCTGGTGTTAATAAGAGAAACCACGGAAAGCTACCAATCAGAGCAGCCGGCCGCTAGAATTCTCCACACAGCGACTGAATTCGACCTAGCTGGAAAGCTAGTGTCGAAAATCCAGCCGCCGTCAGGACTCGAACCTAGGACCTCCCGGTCAGAGGTGCTGCAGCTGGTAGTAAATGGTACTGCACTCCTGTATACAGGAGTATACGTATACAGAATATATATATATATATATATATATATATATATATATATATATATATATATATACATATACAGAAGTATATGCACATAAACCGTGTATATACCAAAGCCATCATGTCTGTAATTTGCCCAACCCACGACGTCACAGCATCCTGTTCGCGCAGCGCCAGCTCTCGCCACGTGCGCAGGAGTGGGAGCATCAGTCGAATTCCACACAGGTGAACAAGGGCCTGAGCGCTTGCTAACAGCCCCTTCGGAGGCCACCTAGGGGTTGAGTACTCAAGAGAGCTTATAGGACCTCATTAACAAGACTGTTTTACCTTCTAAGGGACTCACGATTTTCTGGATACGCTTTATTTAGATTTTCCGTATAGTCTTTAACTTCTCTTGAATACCACGATATTCTACGAAAATGTGCTTATAATTTATTTGGCTTGTAACGTTTCATATTTTCTATAGATTCATGTAGAAATGAATGGAAGAGATAAATGAATACGAATTTGAGGAACAACCAGTTAAATTTATTAAACCGTAATTCAAGAAAATTAAATTTTCATATCTTTCAAAGAATATGAAAAGCAATTTAATTTGCCTACGATTTTTTTTGTTTTAGCTAGTAACGTTCACGGCGTATTTTGTATGTGGGCCGCTTCCGCACTCATTCACAGTTCACTCTGCACCTCTTGAGCCGCTTCCTTTGCATCTTTGATCCTGAGGTGCCACAGAACTGTTCTAGAACTGGCCCAGAGATTTTCTACAACTGGCTCTAGGCTGCCCCAGAGGTGCTCCAAAGATGCCACAGAGCTGCTTCGGTGCTGTACCAAGGCTTCCAAAGAGGTGTTCTAGAACTGGCCCATAACTGTTCTAGAACGGGCCCAGAGCTGTTATAAAACTGGCCCAGAGCTGTTCTAGAACCGGCCAGGAGCTCTTCTAGAACTGGCCCAGAGCTTTTCTAGAACAGGCTCAGAGCTGCCCCACAGCTGCTGCAAAGATGCCTCAGAGCTGCTCCGGTGCTGCCCCAAAGTGTTCTAGAACTGGCCCGTACATGTCTCCAAGTGGTTCTTGAACTGTCTCAGAGCTGTCCCAAAGAGATCTCGGAGCTGTCTCAGAGATGTCGCAGAGCTGTTTTAGAGCTGACCCAGAAGCGATCGTAATTGCCTCAAAGCACGCCCAGTACTCCCAGAGACCTCGCCGAGACCGTCGTTCCAGCCCGCCCGCTTCTTCGCCGCCCACTCCTCCCCACCCACCCCGCAGCCACCCCGCACCCACCCTGCACACCACCCCGCACACCACCCCACACCTCACCCCACACCTCACCCCACACCTCACCCCACACCTCACCCCACACCTCACCCCACACCTCACCCCACACCTCACCCCACACCTCACCCCACACCTCACCCCACACCCACCCCGCACCCACCCCGCACCCACCCCGCACCCAACCCGCACCCAACCCGCACCCACCCCGCACCCCACGCAGCGTCGCTCCCGGGCGTCGGAACACAGAGCGCGCGCGGCGTGGCGCGGGGCGGGGCGGGGGCATTCAGCAGAGAAAGATTATTTCCAAAGGCGACCTTTATTGGGGCTAAGCCCGACGCGACGGCGCGGTGCGGCCGAGACGCGGAAGTATTTTAAGAGCGGCGCGTGGCGGGCCGGGGACGAGGGCTGGCGACCCCTCACAAAGGCTCGGTCGATACCCAGCGAGGTATGCTCTCTGGCCGGGGCGGGGCGGCCATGCAGGGCGCAGAGGGAGGGTGGCTCCGCTGCCGCCGCACAGTGGGGCGGAGGGCCCTTCAACGGGGCTTTAATTAAAGGACTAAGCGCATGGGCTTGGGAAGCAGCTCAAGTTCTCTCTCTGAAGGTCGTTGAAATAAAGGTTGTCATTAAAATGACAAAATTCAAAATGACTGATTGGAAATATCGAATATTTTTAAAAGTATTTTTCTGAAGCTCTTATGGTTTTCTGTAAGTTTTGATTACAAAAGTTGAAATAATAAAAAAAAAATATCACACGCACATGTTGGCCAAACTTGGAGAGCTTATTGGAATATGTAAAAGAAAAATTTTACATCTGAAATTATAAAAAAATTTCCAACGTAAGAAGAACAATAATTATTGAATTCCAGCTGAGCGTGTAAGAAACATCCACGCTCTGACAGTTTTGGACAAAATTCCAACACCAAAATAATAAGCCTACTGGACTGCATCAGCAAAAATGCTGCTGAACAAAACCAAATCGGAAGAGCAAATATTTAATGGCGGGCGTCCTCACCCTTGAAGTCTTGCTATCACTTGACATCAGCAGTGTCGTAAGCAGTGATGCAATGAGTGTGGGAATTATGTCGGTACGCGCAATAAGAGAAAATAGGTGGAATAACACAACGAAATATTTGCATTTTTCAGACAAAATCGAAATTATTTCTTTGTTTTTGTATTTGTTCCCAGTTCTGGAGTACCTAACGAAACCGTAGATATCTCTCACATGGCCGGAGGCTGCGTAGTTTTCTTTCAATTTTTGGGCGCATCGGAGACATAGATGCTATAAAATATATTCTATATCACAGTTGAGTAACATTTTCTTTCTAGGTACAAGATTATTCATTTCGACCGCGCCCTGTGGCGCGTTATCCCACTGCGCCGCTCTGCGCACAGACTGGGCAACGCCATGCGGCCGACACGCAGAGCGCAAGGCGAATGGCGACCAAAGGGGCAAATAAATTACGAGGAAGAAAACAGGAAAATTTCATTAAAAGAAACTTCAAAGCGAATGAAAATACAAGAATACGTAAGTAACGTAAAGGGAGAATTAAAGTCTACATCAGAGACGGTATGAAACAAAATAAGTTCTAAGGCAGTATTCCTTTATAACTTGAATGTCCAATTTAGGAAGGAAACTATTTTTATATATATTAAAAAGTTATTATTTAAAACAGTTGCAATGTCATTAGTAGCCAGTAACTAATAATTCATGCATTAATGAACAATAACAAATTCCTCCAAGAATTGGGCGAGAACCAGTTACGAATAAGTACATAATTTTAAGGTTACAGGACGTGTATGCAATCATAAAGCGCTGAAAACATCAAAATTCTCAATAGAGAATTCTCTTGAATTTGAAAATACTCTGAGGAAGACGGGTTGCTTCTCATCCTCACAAAGCCACTTTCTACTTGTCTGGTGTGAATATATAATTTGTTTGCTCCAGCGTCATTACAATTTTCATTGACAAGGAAATATCACGTAATGTAAAATTATGGTTTGATTGATATTCTTATCCACTCAGAATTTTTAAAGTAATGAAAAGTTGAGGGACCCCTGTGAACATTCCGAACTTTGTAAATCAATTGATTTAAAAGGGAAAATAGTTTCATTCTTAAACCAAAATTCAAACCTGCTATTTTTTCCGAACCTGATGAACACACACAACATTGGAGCTGGATAAAACTAGCGGTTCTACTACAGAACATACTTTCTAACATTATTTGTAACGGGTATGCAATTATAATACCACATGAGTCTACAAAAGTATTTCCAACCAGCAACATTTTCTCTCCGCGTTTGAATTGAACTCGGATCCTTAAAGCACACCATTCACGTTTCCTCTACACACCACCATCACAGCCAAGATACCAAAGAACTATAGTATAGTATAGTATAGTATAGTTGTCATATGTATCTCAATTAGCAAAACGATTTAATGCCCCCACAAGCCACTACAAATAGATTTGCATTTTTAGATTTGCATACACAAATACCAATAAAAACAAATCTTTTCGCAAAATTTTCAGAAAACTCAAAATTAACAGTAATTTTGGGTAATGATCGCTTAAGTTTGAGTAAATTCCGGACAATTTTATAAAAAAAAACTAAAAATATTTTTTCAAAAATGGATTCAAATTGTTTTTAAAACTTTTTGTGAAGATATAACAACACAATTCACTGAATACTATGGTACATATGTAATTCTCATTCGTTCCTTTAAATTTGCAAATATTAAAAGCAGTGTATATGAGTTTCGAATGCCTCAACCTCAGCTTGATGAGTTTTTAGAGATGGTGACAGTAATAGGAGAATACAAATTGCAATATTCGATAGTACATAACTGCTACAAATAATTCGAGAAAGTATAATTGAATGTAGCGCTACTAGTTGCCACTGTATTTACGAACTCCGTTCAATAAAATTACAACCTTGTAGATGTTTTGAAAAATAGATTCACTCGCAAACTCTCGTGCATTAACGAAACGCTTGACACACTCTTGGTTTTTGGAATTTATTTATTAAACGTCAAAACAGTTAAAAACTGTGTGTGACATACGAGGGAGAAGTGTAAACTGTACGTTTTCTTGAGTTCCAGAACTACTACCCTCGCTCTTATTATGTAATTATAAATCAAGGCGGCAACGAGCGATTTTGGCAAAAAGTTTTAACTAAAAATATTCGTTCCTGTGTAATAAAAATATTTGTGTGGGCAATTGTGGTACATATTTTGGCTTTTATTTCTTATCGTGTTCCACATGAAGATGCGACTCACGACTTCGAGAACACTGAAAACGATTAGGTGTTGGTGTTGATCACGAAATGACTATATTTCTCACTAACTCTACACAGAACTCAAGAAAAAAGTTAGCGGTAAATGAAGCTACATTTATGTCGGGGGGAGCCAAACAAGGGGTCAGCGTTGTCTCAATGGATCAAGAGAAAGTGGGCGAAAAACCTGATCCAGATGAGGGTCATTGATCCAGAAGCTGAAGTACAATACGAGTTTATTTTGTCTTAAAATTTTACAGTAAAAATTAAAACTAATAGATAAAAATATATTTTAAAATAATTATTTTCGTCATTGATGACTAAGTACTAATTGTATTGACTTTCCTTATAGAAATAAATCCATTATGTAGAAACAGTTTTGTTCATTATATTGTGCAGAAAAAACAGTCACCCCGTTCATGGACACGAGACACTACACTTGTCTCTGGGTATTTCATTCTCAATTGCGCTTTCGTGCGCGATATCACACTCTCCTGACGTTGGTTCTCCGCGCCGCCCATCGCTCAACCGCCTGTCAGTTCACTTGGCACGCTTGTCGCACACGTGCCCCTGCCCATTTCCCAATCCCCGTCGATTGGGCTCCCGCAGGCAGTGCACGACGATGCACGTGGGCGACGAACCGGTTCATTAAATATTAGGTCGATTCCATTATTTAATGGTTCCTTTCAAAACACAGATGTAGACGGGCGAGAACATAATTTTGTGTGAAGAATAGTGAGGTGATGCTATAAAATGCAATAAAGAATAAAGATTCGGTTGAAGAAAACTCATGTTACTGGATTGTAAGCATTAGTAACTTTCATTCAGAATCTATGACTTGCATCCTCCACGAATACTAACTACCTACATGCGGAGACTGAAAACAGTTTTATATAATATGAGCACGATACTGAACGGTGAAGCGACGTAACAAAAGATGCTGCACACTTCATGCCTATTTGTTTCCTTATCGGGACGTGACTGTAGTATTCACTGTACCTCACTTGCTGTCTTTCGTAACATTCCCCCGAGCGTCGAAGGGAAGAATCGCCGCAGCCCACGTGCATGAACATCCTGCGCAGTGAATGAGCTCGCGTAGGAGTCTTTCGATTCGAAGCCCACTCCGCTCTCGCCGCTGCCTCGTCGGTCACTCGCGCGGCGATTCATGGTCCGGGCGCGACCGCCGATGGCCGCGCCGCCCCCGCGCCCCGCCCCCGCCTGCCCGCCGGCGCCCACGCTGACGTCAGCGCGATGAGCCGCGACTAACGAGCAGCCACCCCCCCGCGCGGCCCCGCACGCCGCACGCCCTCTCAGTGCACGGCCGCGATCGCCTGCACCCCACCTCCGCCACGCCCATCGACGCGACCACTGCCAGGCCTTCTGGAGTCTCCGGCAGCTCCGTTCGGCCTCCTTTTAGTCTCCCTTCGCGTCTATCCTCAGTCCCCGCCACCTCCTCTCGTCAGTTCTCGACCTCGCCTGGCCCCAGACCCCACATTTCTCCAGCCCGCGTCTCTTCTTAGCCGCTCTCTTCCGCCAGCTTTCATCTTTTCCCGCCTCCATCTCTCCCCAGCCCATCGATCTCCAGCCCTCATCTTTCCCCAGCATCCATCTCTCCCCAGGTCCCCTCTCTCGCTAGCTCCCAACTTTCTCCAACCTCCATTTCTTCCCACCCTTCATAATTCTCCAGCCCTAACATTCACCAGCCCATATATCTGCAGCTCCCATTTCTTCCCGGCCCCCATCTCTCTCCAGCCCCCATCTCTCCCCAGCCCCCACATCTTCCCAGCCATTTCTCCCCAGCCATCATTTCTCCCAAGCCCCCATCTCTCCACTTTTCCCAACCTTCATCTTTTTTCAGCCTCTATCTCTCTCCAACCTCCATCTCTCCCCGGCCTCATCTCTCCATTGCCCCTAACTTCTTACCCTCCATTATCCCCTAGTTTCATCATTCCCCAGCCATTATTCTATTCGCCATGATTCGTAGCCTCGATTGGGGGGACATCATTTCCCAATCCTATTTTTCCTCAGTTTCCGTTATCCCTCAGTCCTCACTAACCCTCAGTCCCCATTATCGCTCAGTCTCCTTTAATTCCTCAGTGCCTGACGCCGTCCCCGCCATCCCAAGATTTACGCTGTTGGTATCGCCGAGGATCTCGAGGAGCGGCGCGGCGCCGCGCAGTGCCACTCGGCGGCCGCCCCGCCCCCACCACGCCACTCACCGCCCGCCACTTGCAGGCGCCGCCGCCACAATGGAGGAGCCCCCGCACGCCGCTGCCAGGCAGGCAGGCAGCCAGGCACGCGCCCCTCGGCGCAGCTGCCGCCGCACGCACGTTTCCCCGCCCCGCCCCGCCCACCCCGCCCGCCCCTCCCCGCCCCGCCCCGCCCTGCCCCGCCCTGCCCCGCCCTGCCCCGCCCTGCCCCGCCCTGCCCCGCCCCGCCCCTGGGCGCAGCTGCGGGTGGCAGCGCACTCGCGAGATGCAATGAACTCGTCACGCAGCAATCGCTCCACACTTATATCTACTGGAGTATTTTTAGAACGATATAACATGTTTTGGAATTTGGTAACTTACATTACGAAAATCAACTCTTCTGCTTGGTGGTTGTATCAGGATAGCTTCTCCACTTTTAACACTGAGAGTATATCAGTAAAATGCACTCTTTGCCGCGGATAATGAGACCGAAATCTAACTCATTTAGTAATTCACTCAAATTCGGAATATGCATTTATCAAGATGTAATATCTCATCATTAAAATTCAATAATTCCACGACAGAAGGGATAAAATAGTACACTTTGTGAAACATCATTTATCATTAATTAAGAGTTATTACTCTCTCCTATACGTATTGTACATAAACGGAATAATATACGTAGTATAGAGAAAGTTATGTAATTCTGCGGAAAATCGATATCGAGATTTCAATGGAAATACATGATTTGCGGGCCCCTCAAACCGAAAAAGTGTTTTTCACAACGTCCGTCAGTGTGTACGTCCGTCAGTGTGTACGTCCGTCAGTGTGTACGTCCGTCAGTGTGTACGTCCGTCAGTGTGTACGTCCGTCAGTGTGTACGTCCGTCAGTGTGTACGTCCGTCAGTGTGTACGTCCGTCAGTGTGTACGTCCGTCAGTGTGTACGTCCGTCAGTGTGTACGTCCGTCTGTATGTACGTCCGTCTGTATGTACGTCCGTCTGTATAAACGTCCGTCTGTATGTACGTCCGTCTGTATGTACGTCCGTCTGTATGTACGTCCGTCTGTGTCTCCGTCCGTTGTGTCTCCGTCCGTCTGTGTCTCCGTCCGTCTGTCTGTATGCCCGTCTGTCTGTACGCCCGTCGTCTGTCCTTTCGTTCGTTCGTTCGTTCGTTCGTTCGTCAGTCTGTACGTCTGTTAGTGTGTGAGCTAGTACTTAACTAGTCCTAGTGCCTAAACTATTGGTAAGAGTTTTCCAAAATGATTATTCCGCCGTCGATCTGGCTCGACGCAAAGCTTGGAGATTTTGAAAACCCATCTTTAAATTTCGTGGAAACACAAGCCCGTGACACATTTTCAATTTTTTTTAAACACCCCAAATTTTTCTGATATTCCTTTCACGAATAGTGTACAATACACTTATAAAGTTGGTATAGAACCTATATTGAAGCTTACCTCTGAATATTCAAAAATTGCCGGTGTGACATTTTTTCGGTGTCTTCCTACAACTACAATATTGAAGATAGCCATTCTCCTTTCAAATAACGTATGTTATCAAAAATTAGTTCCTAAATTAAAGCCATGTGAAATTTTTTGGAAATATTAGCAGTTTTCGCGAAATTTTGAGTTCAATTTGGGCAATATTGAACCAGTGGACTTACGAAAGTAAATACTTTCTCCCGTTACTTGTAGGTGCTCTGCAACATTATACTCTACTAAATAAACCTGTAAAAGTGTTTTCTACCAGAAAGAAAAGAAAAAACCCTCAGAAATCCGATTTCAGATATTCAAAGTTAACTCTCCGTCACTCATATCACTACACGACAGAAGCGCCTAAAGGATCCAACTCGGGCCGACCCTAAAACGTAAATACTCTCGTCATGTAAAGTTCCTTCAAAAATCAAAATATCCGTTTCAAACTCTCAAGTCCTCGATTTCATTGAGATCGATCTGAGAATATCAATTTTTTTAAGAAAATCGGCTGAACTTTTTAGGCACTAGCGTTGACCATAAATGGACAGACAGCCGTTTTGGCGTGAATCGATTTTTTGGAATCAAGAAACAATTCAAGAATTAATTTACAAAACCTGAATTATGGGTACACCTCGTGTTAGAGAATATTTTTTCTATATTTAACAACTGGATTTATCCACTTTTTCGTTAGCAGGGCTATAAAATAAAAGCTTTTCTGCCGAAAATTCTTCGTTTTCCGCGCACGAAATTTCTCTTCTTACGATACCTTTGTAAGGGCTAGAAAGTAAAAAAAAATAAAAGCAAGATTTTCTCAAAAAGGTCTCCTTGCTTTTTCTTCTTTTTGTGTGGCTAGTAATCAATGCACTCTATAAGATGATATAAATGCCATTTTGCTGAAATATTTTTATTTCCAACAGTTACACAAAATTAATTATTTTGATATTTCTCTCAGCTCATTAATAGTATTTAAATTACCGGCGATTTGTATACATTATTGCATGTGAGGTTAGAAGCGCTGTTCAAATGATTTTCAACGAATTTTTTCGAAAACTCAAAAGTTTTTTGTGAAAATGAGATAAAAAAATTGATGACTTTCAGAAACACAAAAATTTTCTCAAACACGGCTTGAAATTTTTCAACAAAAATTTAGATACAGTACCAGTTTTAACTCTTCCATAATATTCGAAAAGCTATATTTCAGTTTCACAATTAGGAAACCAAGAAATTGAGAAAATGTGAAAAGATGTAGGAAATGCTAGCTCGAAGAAAAAAAAAAACACCTAACAACTACGAAATTGAGTGATATTCTCTAGCAGCACCATACGTTTTGATTAACTGACTGCCCGCATCTTCTACTCCTTGCCTCTTTGCCACTTCTTCTAGTTAGTTAAAAGAAGCATTCCTATGCGGAATTTCAGGAGAAACGTTGAAAATAAAGCGAGCACAGTTCTTGTGGTGTATTTTTCAAGTCTGAAAATTCTCGACGTTGTATGATACACGTAAAATGTCAAATAAAAAGACCAAACAGAGACTCGAGTTGGTGCGAAATGAAATGAAAAGTTCAAATAAAGTTCCAGAGTAGGGAGATATTACCGCTCTAACAAACCAAATCACGTAAGATATTAATTGAACAATTACAGAGACTCCAACTAGTTTTTAGTGTCGGTACCTAGGGATAAAAAAAACTGGGGCGATGGATCAGGTACCTCACTACAGATATCACGTTAATTTCAGTGACTATGCATGTTTTGACAATACAACTAACCGGGATGTAAGTAAGGATGAACATTATAATAGGTTAGGCGTCACCCGGTACCATTTGCTAGTTGCACTCAACAAGACTCAACAGCATAAGCATTTATTTTCTTTCCCCTGGTATCTCACGAAGACCTATAAAATAACCGAAATAAAAATGATCAGCGGGACGTGCTGTACGTTTTGCTGCCTCATCTTGCACATTTATTGCGTAAACTCTGAATTTTTTTACAGATACTACTTAAAAAAATTGGCATCAAGTTTTGTAAGTAAGAGTCAATGGAGTTGTGAAATCCGACGCCAGGTTGAGTTAACATGCGTGTCTTAGCTCGTCTTCAATTCCTGCATTCGTCTTCCATTCATTCCTATCACATTAAAACTAAACACGAAATAGAATTCTCTACTATTTGGTTCAACTTCTGTAACAATTTTTCATTGAATAAATTGTATATGTAATAAATATATAATTTAAACTACTAGAACATTTATTCTCTAATAGACTTCAATCATTCATAAAATTTTACTATTCCCAACCCGATCCTTCGCTACCCCTAACTCATTACTCAGACGGTTCTGCTGCAAAAATAAATTGCACCTGAAAGGGACACCAGTTTAACTGAGATGACATCAAAACTTTTCGTTTTTCCCGGTAACTGTATCTTACCGTTGTAAATAAGCGAGGCAGCAACAACAGTGGACTGCGAGTGTAGGCTAAGCAAGCACAATACCAAACAAATTGCTTTATCAGTGCCTACAGGAAGCTTGCTTGTTTCACCTTACATATTATGCTTGCCGAATTATTGCCCGGCCTCATGTGAACACGCTGGGTCAGTGGTGATTTTGCCAAATAAGATGTTAATTGTTATATTAGACAAATAAAAAATCATTACTTTATTTTTTCCTTTTTGTGATAATTTGGTCATCATTTTTTAGACGCAAGCGTCACATAGGAACGTGGTCAAGGAACTAGCTTTCCGTCTCTAAATAGACACTCAAATCCAGAGAAATGTGTTTTGGCTTTGCATGTGGACAGACAAGACGGATCGTGGCAGGCTTTTCGGAGTTCTCCGGTTCCTTCTGCTCATCATTCAAATTTTGCTCCCTCATTCTTCAATTCTACAATAAACTTAATAACGAGCCTTTAAAAACGTCAACTAATTTTATTGTCCTATTGAGTTTCATCATTCATTAATATTCTTAACTGGTTTTGATTTTTGTTTTTTTTTATGAAATGTATATTGAAATGCGTTTTGAACATTGATATGTGAGTATTTACTATAAAGAATTCATACTGAGGTATTTCGAGTGATAGGATTCTAATGGGGTTAAATAATGCGATCTATCAGTGTAAAATTAGAGTTGACATTTTATTGTTACTGTTAAGTTGTATTTATTGATTCTTGACAGCCTCAATCTTTTTGTTTTTATACCGCCTCCCAGTTATGAGCCATTATTAAGGCAATCATACCTAGAGAGCGATCATTCAATCCGAGGCTGCTCAACCTCTATTATAAATCATGCCAAACATTATTTTCTACATTATATCTCCATGAGTTTCTAATAGCGTCCGATTACACTTGATCATCGCTTTCGACGTGCAGTTTGTAGAGTCATATTTAAAAGTGACTAACAATCTAAGAATTTACGATCAAAGGCATTCAAGGTGGAAGTCTGCGAGCCGCGGAAAACCGTGGCATTAAGTTTTAGTACTCCGTTCCTTGTGTTCCCGTGTGCCTCATATTTCACTTTCAGAGAGTGGGTAGTGAACACGAGAATCGCTTGTTTTCCGCGTGTTGGGGGCCGCTACGTGCCGCGCGGGGCGTCCGCCGCCGCCGCTCGGACAGGAAGGCGGCGCGAAAAACGCGCAGGAAACATGAGCCGGACGGCGGGGGCCAGCCGCAAAAAACTGACGCGTTTTATGGCTCAACTGCAACGTCGGGCGGTTCGGGTCGCGAGAAGGGAGGGGGGCGGACGGAGAGGGGGCGGGGTCGGGGGCGGGGTCGGGGGCGGAGGCGGGGCGGAAGAGTGGGATGGTTGGGGACAGCGAGGGACAGCGGAGGACTACAGAGGACAGCGCTGAACGACGGCGGGAGCTGGTGGCGTGGAGCTGGGAGATGCGTTCGGTGCGGGGAGATGTAAGGGGGACGAAGAGGTGCACGGTGGTATGGAGAGGTGCGGAGAGCTTCGAGGAGATGCGGGGGAGGTGCGGGGGAGGTGCGGGGAGGTGCTGGGAAGCGCGGGGAGGGTGCGGGGAGGTGCGGGGATGTGCGGGAGGTGCGGGGAGTTGCGGGGAGGTGCGGGGAGGTGCGGGGAGTGCGGGGAGGTGCGGGGAGGTGCGGGGAGGTGCGGGGAAGTGCGGGGAGGTGCGGGGAGGTGCGGGGAGGTGCGGGGTGGGGGGGGGGGAGATAGTCGCACGTTGGGAACCTGTTGGCTCGCGCGTCGTGACGGTGTGCGAGCACAGTCCGAGGGCCGCTTTTTTTGTGGGGGCCTTCGTTTATGGCCTCTTGTGTCGCGTCCTCTTCGGCGCAGTGGGTTTGCGCCAGACCACAGCAAAATCCTTGCCTCTGGCGAACAAGACAATGTTTCATTCAGATTATTCATTGAAAAGTGACGCGCATTCTCTATCCAATCAGAATACTTCCTGATCTCTAATCCACAGTTTGAAAAGAGGGGAGGAGGGACTCCAATGAATTTTTTACTTATATGTCGACACTCTTGTGTAGTGTTCGTAGTGTTCTTAATGCGTCATACACTTGCTATATTGTTTTCGAATCTTAAAATGTTCAATTAACCGAATAATTACTGACATAGGAGCTCGTATTTTCTTTGAAAACCGAATTTAAATAAAATGTAATATGAAATAAATCTGTCATTGAAAAACTTCCGTGAATTTTAATGCAAGAAAATTCGTTTTCAATTAATTAACTTTAGATCTTACTCTCTTTCACGACCTGACGGAAATGCTGAAGTTTCTTTTAAAGGCTGACGAAATGCTTTTGGCGTCTCACCAAGAAGATCAATTACGAACGAAAAGAAGAGATAACGAAGTACAGATTTCTTCAAACTTTCAAACGTAAAACATGGAGAAAGTTATAGTTTACAAAACAAAATATCTCAAATGTAATATTTATTATCCAAACAACTGGTCCAACGAAATAGAGTTGCATAAATGCCTCAAAATTCTATTTCAGTTTCTATGAAATTTCTTTCACAAATGTGAGTCATCAGGACAATAAAATATTTTCGCTCTTCCACGAGAATAAATTTTCATCTGATAAGGCAAGGAAATGAATAGCAGGATGATAGAGAATAACGGAGAATGACAGAATATTCTCCGGCACAATGGCTTCATAAGCCCTCGCCGCCCAATTCTACATCAAGGTTCCCTTCTGGCGTGGCAACTTGATACTGTCAAGATCACTCTCCAAAAACAAGAATTTCTGATTACAAGTAGAAAAATATAGATTGAAAAGTTGTGTTGAAGTGCTTTAATATTAAATTACATATTGTGACTTTTCACAATACTAATTGGTATACAACCCACATAAAAATAGGAACCTCAGATTCATTGATTGTTTTGCCAACACTAGAGTATCTTGAAATAATTGTTGTAATGTAGAAATTCTAACCTGTTTGGCCGAGGTTGGATATCCGTCGGCAGTCAAATGCCAAAATATCAGTTCAGTTATCCGTCGGCATATGTATTTGGTAGACCTCTACTAAATTCTCTCATTTTGAATAAGTTGGGTTGCATTGAAGCATTCTTGTCCATAACTACTATTACCTACTTTCTTTGTAACATTATGTTTATATTGCAAGCAAGTATTTTGCGGTTAGGTAAGTGTTTAATAAGACACGTATTAATACGGAAAAGATACCTTTCCGGATCTGTAACAGGTATTGGTTACATGTTTAACGTTACAGGCCTAACACGGTTTTTTGGTCAGTGACATCTGACTAATACTAAAATATTTAACTTTGTGTTCATTCACGACTAGTGAGCGCCGATTCTCAAGTAAATATTGTGAGTCAGGTTCATTGCTGGCTCGAATCTGTTGTACTTAAACGATACTTTCACGCGTGACGCAAGATTTGAGATATTCTAGTGGAGCCAGAGCTGGTCTGGCACTATTGTGGCGAAATAGCCAGGAGAAACAAAGTATCTCAATTGGCTTTCAGTAAGCAATGGCATGAATCTCCTCGTGAACTGCGGGTGTAAATGCTAGCAATACACTCGTTTGTCTTATTGACTAAGAGTGCTATGACTCCGCTCCTTTTAACTCCAGAACACTAACCATGAGTCAAAACGATTCACATGATACACATAAGTGCACATGCGCAGCCTGAATGATGCACTAACACTCTGACCGGCTACCTAAGGTTCCCCCACGAGTAATATATATATATATATATATATATATATATATATATATATATATATATATATATATATATATATATATATACCGTGGGTTCCCCTGTTTAGTCCCTTATGAGATCCCGCTTAGGTTGTCTCTGACCTCTACCGGGATCCTGTGGCATCATCATTTTCAAAGGTCAGGGAATCGAATGTACTCATGATTAGCAATAAGATACTATTTTAGTATGAGTCGATCTTACTCATCGTCAGTAAAAGAAGGAGTATTTTGTACGTAAAATCTACTCGTAGTTAGTAATAGTATACTGACAATTACAAATTGAATATAATTTTTTAAATTTAATTTTATGTTGTTTTTTGTAAAGATGATTAGAAGACAGACATATGAGGAAATATGTTGGGCTTGATGATGAAAACTTATAAACGAACGTAAGGATAATAATAGCACACATCCGCTTTCACTGTAATAACATCTCCTGAAAATTCAGCTGACCCAGTCTCCTGTGTGATTCACCTTTGCACATAATTTTTTCAGAGAGTACAGTAAAAGGCAAAAATAGTTTTCAATATAAAACATCCACATTGGTAACAGCATGAACCAGGAAACTGAGACAAAATATTGTTCATTTTCAACCCGCACTTATGCAAGAAATAGTACTACCTCTCTTTAATGACCCTTGCTTTCATTACAGAGCCGTAGGAGAAGCAACAAATGTGCGTTATATATTTTTGGAGAGCGTATGACAAAATATGTCGTTCATGTAATGTGTAACTGATGAGTTTGTTTATTGAAATTATAATGTTGTGAAAGAAAACTGATTAGTTTGTAAGCTTTTGATTAGAGTGAATTAAAAATATATATTGTTGTTTCACGAAAAAGAAAGTTACTGATTTATGGATTCGTTGGCTTCCGCGGCCGGAGTCATTGTATTGTGTCGTCGTGGTAGCGAAATGACTACACAGACACGAGCTCTAGTTACAATATTTATTTACAAAATATTATACAGTATTTACAGCTCTGGGGTTACGTTCGCAATCTACCTCCGCGACTCCACGCACCCTGCTCCCATCTCCCGGCTAGTGCATCCTCCACCCAGACGCTTTACCGCGCCGGTGTCCTGACACCCGGTGCTACGCACTCGCAGTGTCCAAGGAATGCACTTCTGCCAACGGGCCGCAGTTGCGTCCGCACGCGAGGCGATCTCTCAACGAACTCCTCTTTCCGGCCAGCTAGCTTCTGGCGGTCATGTCCCCCCACCCCCTAGCTTCTCTGCACATGCGGGTGGCTCTGCGACCATATGGCCAGCCAGCCTCCCCTGACCGCCGGCAGGGGGTCAGGACCCTCTGCCCGGCCGACTTGCGTCCCGGAGTGTTAATGGCTCCCTTTTCAGTTGACAAAAGCTACTAACAGTCTTTGTGCTAGCCGACCGGATGCCCTCCCCTCTGATCGCCATCTTCGACACTTTCTAAAGATGTTCGAAGCCCTGACCGCCATGTGGTGACGTTACAGTATTCTCGGCAGTCCCGGATGAGCCGCGTCATAGTCGATGGACTTCACGGACGTCGATGGACGTTACTGATTTACTTTGTAATTAGATTTAAATTCCTAGGCGACTATATGTTTATGGCGGAATTTTTTTAGCCAAAAACATATTTAGAATTTTGTACAACACCCATTATTTGTTCAGCCACTCCATTATATGTAATTCTTTGAAAACCAAGGAAAACCAAAGCAAAACTTTATTATTTACACTTGCTTTGCGTTGAGCAAGTCTATTCAACTCATGGTTTGTAATAACATTCCTATAAATATGCTTAGTGTTCTAGGGTTAAGGTCGTAGATATAGCTAACAGAATCAAAAATGCATTAACAAAATTAAAAAATTCACATACATGTACTGTAATGGATTATCTGAGTTCAATAATAATCCATCAATAATATTCCGGTAGACAGCAATGGAGGTCAATCTTAGCCGTGAAATAAAAATATAAACAACGAGAGAGTAATGAGAAGGAAGTATAATAATAAAATAACGAAGAGTTAATATTAATGGTAATTGTGGTGATGGACATGTGAGGAATTTCCATGGATAATAAAAATAATTAAAGAATTGCAAGAAGACCGATGTCGAAGAGTAAACGAGTTGATATGCAAATCAATACTTATCCAATAGGAATGAACACGGACATTAAACAATAGAGAGGACGTGCGCAGCAGACCAAGAAGAAACGAATTTGAGACGCTACTGCATATAGAGGAAGAAAATTGAAAGGCAGGGATTGTAACTTGCCGGGCAGAACGATATGCGCTGTAGAAGAGGACAGAACAATACGTGTGTGGTAGAGGGCAGAACGATTAACGTTGCGGTCGAGTAGAGAATGCTTCGTATGGCAATAGAGTACAGAACGATGTCGGTGGTTGTAAAGAACAGAATGTGTTGAGCAGTGATCGAGTATGCTATTAGTTGCGCGCTTTAATTACAAGGATTAGGATAGAAAGTTAAAAATTTAATGGAAGCAAGTGGAACGGCACGTGGTATGACATTGCCGGTGGCAGGAGGTGAAACGTCTACAACCGTCGCTCAAGAAGGCAGAGGGAAGGTTGAAGGGAAAGAGATAAACTGATCAATATATACTTTAACATGCACAGAGATCAAACAATGTTATTAGTTTTGTAGGATAAGATAGAATTAAGAATAACAGGGGAAATATGGTCATGTGTGAAAGTAATAATCAAAGAATGCCTGGGTTGTAAATACAGTGTCCATGGAAGTATTGATAGTAAGTATTTTTATTTTTTTTGTCATTGGTATTTCATTTTGTTTTGTGAATTAAAATTACAGCAAGGATCGAGATTGTAAATCTTGGGAAAGAAAATGAAATTATGATGTTTTTCAGAAAAACTAATCTGTTTTGATTTCTTTGTTCCAGTGATTCAATTGTACAAGTAAAAAGATTCCTTACGCAATACTTTCGTCATTACAATTGTCTGTCAACTTACAATAATATATTTTCTGTTCCTCACAACAATCCACTTTGATAAAGAATAGACGAAATTACTGAACTAGCCATAACAGGCGAACATTATATAGTGATATGTAAATAAATAAAGAAACCTTGTTTACGTTAAAAGGGAGCGTAGCGGGGGACATCGCAGTTCGGCATGTGGATTTTTTACGATATTTAAATTGGGGAATAGCTGAGGCTGAAATTATTTAAATAATACTAAAATGTAGAGTGTACATCCGGGAGATTCACCTCAGCAGCTTCATGAAACAAAGTTCACACCGATACCTGGAGTCATTTCCGAATTACAAACGGAAACAAATTCTGCACCGATGAAATTCATTACAGTTTCACGTACCACGATCCCTTTCAGCCCCATTTTCACAAAATGTAAATTTACTAATCGGTTTGAAACGTAACTTTTCAATTAATGAATGAATTTTTTTATTTTCATTCGTCAAATATTATGGGAATATATATGCACAACATGAAGCAAACTCAATGGTTTAGCTAGTCATATTTTGATTTCTTATTTACGATTTTTTTATTTATGATATCTAATAAATTATGCAAGGCAAAAACGATTTAGAGTTCATAAGTTATGTTACAGTTCCGAGTAATTTTGGGCCTAAAACATTGCTTGTACATTTTTGAATTCAGAAAAAAAATTATTAGGTAAACAGTACCAGTCAAAACTAATAAAATTGATATTTGCAACATTTCTAGCATAGCACAAACTAATATAATGAATATTTGCAACATTTTTTCCATTACACATATCATTTTACGTCATCAAAACAGAGCTAAAAGGCCAAACAAAAAAATTGGTGTGAAATCCTTCTATAACGAAAGATATGATATTTTTAAAAGAAACAAAATTTTCCACGAGATAACTGTCAGCGACCGCTTGGCAATAAATCTTAAAATGTCGTTGGCGACCGATGAACTTCACCAGTCGCCTCTGACAGAATGCAATCGCGGGGCTCAGCCGCATGGCATCGCGTTGCATGGCATCGCATGGCATTGCATGGCATTCCATCGAATTGCATGGCATTACATGGCATTGCATGACATGGCATCGTATAGTATTGGTTGGCATCGCATTGCATCGCATCGCATCGCATGACATCGCATCGCATCGCATCACATCGCATCACATCGCATCGCACCGTATTGCATTGCATCGCATCGAATTGCATTCCATCGCATCGCACTCCATCGCAAAGCATGGTGTCGCCGCGAATCGCCTCGCATCGTATCGCTTCGCATCTCTCCGCATCTCACTGCATCTCACTGCATCGCATCGCATCACATCGCATCGCATCGCATCGCTTCGTTTCGCATCGCTTCGCATCGTTTCGCTTCGCTTCGCATCGCTTCGCATCGCTTCGCTTCGCATCGCATCGCATCGCATCGCTTCGCATCGCTTCGCTTCGCATCGCATCGCTTCGCTTCGCTTCGCAACACGTCGCATCGCGCCGCGCCACGCCACACCGCGCCGCGCCGCGCCTCGCTGCGCTGCGCGGGTGTCTGCGGGCGCGCGCTCGGCCTCTGCCGGCGCAGACGGCTCAATGGAAGCGAAGGGTGCAAAGTTTCACAATGCGCTCGGTCCCGGTGGATCCCTCGCCGCTGAAGACATCTGCATAATGCCGGGTTGCGCCTCGCAATGTGCAGCGAGCAAAGGAGCGAGAGGCAGGAGGGCCCGCGAACGGCAATCAATGCTGCAAAACTCACACATCAGGGGTGATACACAGTTTTCAATGTTTGTCTTAGTGGCACAGGGAGTGAGTAAATTAGTGAGTAATGAATGAGTAAGTTGTAAATTAACGAGTAAATTATTGAGTGAATGTGAATGAGTGAATGAGGTAATGAGTGAGTGAATGAGGGAATAAATGAGGGAATGAACGAGTGAATCAGGGAATGGGTGAGTGATTGAGGGAATGAGTGGGTAAGAGAATGAATGAGTAAATGAATGAGTCAATGAATAAGTGGACGAATGAATGAGTTAGCGAGTGAATGAATGAATACTGATTCAGGGCACGACAACTACTAAGCTCAGTAGACCTTTATGTATTGTGCATGTTACATTGCGGGAGGTAGC
The DNA here is from genome assembly GCA_011170035.1 of Teleogryllus occipitalis. NCBI lineage: Eukaryota > Metazoa > Arthropoda > Insecta > Orthoptera > Gryllidae > Teleogryllus > Teleogryllus occipitalis. The sequence continues at coordinate 69,450 of BLKR01009339.1, forward strand.
GTTTTTTCCACGTTGGAACGTGAAATTCGATGCCGACCTACAAGGTGGTTTGCAGGTTTTCATCTCAAGGTATCTCTCCAGAAAAAATAGGAGGCGGAGGATCTTGGCGCTACGTGCAAGTATGCAAAGCAGAAGGCTACGGATTCGAATCCTGCGTAAGGCATAGACGGTTTCACCATGTGGTTGGGGGCGTGGTTGGTTATCTCATACCACTAGGTACTTGATTTGAATAACATTCTATTTCATTATTTTATAGTTATTTATATCAGCCCTTATGATCAACCCTATTACGCATCCCATGGAACGCAACGACAATCCACCACTGAAATCAAATGATCACAAAAGGGGAATAGCATAAGGCGTGAACTTCGTCCTCGCCTGTGCTTGGAACCGTGAAGAGAATACATAATCACAGTTTCAAGTTGGTTTGGATGGTTGTGCCGACAATTTCAACGCGCAGGACCAAGGGTTGAGGGTTGAAAAACTGTATGTGCTGCGAGTTTGTGACACGACTATTACACATAATGAGAGGAATATTACTGTGTTATCCTAAAATATTATTGCATTGGAAAGCCAAGAATATATATGCTATTTGGTTGACCGTCCACACTCTGTTAGGGTCTTAGAAAATAGTTGTAGCATATTTGCATTGTATTATTGTTTATGTGCACGTTTTATTTGATATCATATTGCGTTTTCGAGAAAACTGTCAGTTTCTACAAAATAAGGAAGCACCTATCTTCTAAACAAATTAATTACCACAAATATAAATATTATCAATATATCTAATAATGGTTAACTTATGCAATATTCTGTTCGTAGAAACAAAAACATTATTTCAAAGCAACTAATATTATTGTAAATGAAGAAACAGAAGTGATGTAAGCGTGGAATAAGCCCATAATTGGGAGAGATGTGGATATGAAATGCGTTTACTGTCCAAAGAACTCCCACTACTCACAACCGCTCAGCCTAAAGCTGTAAACCTTGAAAGCCTCCTCAGAGCCATCTCGAAGCGTTTACTGCATAACGCCCGCCGGCCATTTGCTTGGGATTTGGCTAAGTCCCGAGAGCAAAGGCCATATTCCTCACTCGGTTGCAGAGCCATTCCGTGGCGGATTGGGGAAGTAGTTAAACTCAGCGAAGACCGCGAGCAGTTTGGTTTCCGCAGAGTATTTGTGAATGTGGGTGGAGTTAAGCAAAATACAAGCTATAAGTCCTGAAAAATAGCAAACGTCATCACATATCACATCGTATAATGCGATGGTTGAATTGTCATGTGATAGTGAATAAAGTTATAAAATGTGAGTATATGCTATTTTCAAATTGAATTCATGTTGACAGCATTAGAACTGAACGATTGGAATCGTGACTGATGTTACATTGCAAGTGACAGTCACAGTTGACTCTGTAAGGTGACATTAATACGAGGCCAATATTATTAATTAAGACAATCCAATTAAAAAACTAGTGAAATGAACGCCTAAACAGAATCTGTGAAGATGATGGCATCAAAAGCTTGGAAAGTGGCAGGCCTTGCATAGAAGAGATCCTAGGACCTCAGGAAAAGAAGAGCGGAAAAGGCAATGAAGAGAAAAGGGCAAACTGGAGAAGACAATGCGGATAGACTAAGATGAATACTGAGATATGAAAGATTCGTAAAGATTTAAAACGCTTCCAAGATCTTATGAATGGGTAAACTTGTTGCAAAACCCTAGGAATGGTCTTTGAAAGACGGCAGGGAGAAATGCCAAACCATGTGCTACGGATCTTAAGCGCAAGTATTGAGAGATATAACTGGAACTTCGCAATGTCAGTAACCATTTAACGCTACTACAACGAACTTTGCATGACAATATTTTGCTTATCACAAACTTTTTCAAAAGTATTAAGTACTCAAAGATGTTAGATAGTGGCTTCAAATTCTCAGAAATAGCACTGTACGGATGTAAGATGTTACGCTCCCCAAAATGCGTAATAAATGAAACATTGTCAACTCGATAAACAAATTACGAAATAATCAACAATAACTCTGAGATATTATCACAATCTCATTGTTGTCTTATCCCTGTACGTCACACATATTTGGGATACTCTAATAAAAATGTAACGAATGACTCCTGCTACCTGAACAATGCATCACCGTCACACTTTTTTATAATCTGCTGTTTTATCGAAAGCTCTACTGTTCCGATGTGTCAGGCCGCGAAGTGGCGAAGGGGCGACCGTTTTGTCAAATGTGTCATCAGCTAAAAAGGATGGGAATCCGCCGCCTCGAGGGACGCCGATCCCTTGGAACGACTCAGACTAGCTCTCTCCGCGAGGAGACGCGGCAGCAGAAGGAAGAAGAGCTGAAGGAAGAGATAATAATAATAATGATAATAATGATAATAATAATAATAATTATAATAATAATAATAATAATAATAATAATAATAATAATAATAATAATAATAATAATAATAATAATAATAATAATTAGTGCTTATAGCAGTACTGGTATTAGTGGTAGTGGCAGTAGAGGCGATGGGGTGAGAGGTGATGGGATGAGGGGCGTTGGGGGTAGGACCCAAGGCGGGAATAAGCCGAGGGGGTTTTGAGGCGAGCAGCCGCGACGACGAAGAGACTATGAAGCGAAGAAACGAACGTCATGCTGATGATGCACTCCGGGGAGAATAACCGCAAGGGGTATTGATGGTTATCGTATGGTTTTTAGTAATACCGTATGGTTAGGCGAATAAACACCACGGGTGTTGGTGTAAGTATATCTAGAATTTGCATTTTTTTATGGTGTAATATATCTGAAAATGATCAAGTTACGGAAAAGCGTCGTTTAATTGGTTTTCGATAGCACTCGTAGCGCGATTTCGAAGTAAGATGCATATTCATGAGTTCATAGAGGGTAAAGTACATTTTGATGCAGAGCGCATGAATATTGAAAGGGGGAATCCTCCGCCAAGTTTCGTGCGGCGCTTGTGCGTGGCGCAGCGCGTCCTCCGGCGCACCTGACTGCCGCCGCCGGCGCGGCCGACACCTCCGACGCCCGCCCCTTCCCCCCGCCGCCCTCCGCACGCGGTGGTTGCCGGCGGCGTGGCTTGACGCGGAGGGGGCGGGGCGGGGGCGGCGAGGGGCGGCAGCGCCCGGGCGCGGGAGCGCTGAGGCACGAGCGCGACGCCCCCGCCGTGTATTGATCGGTCGGCGCCGGCCGCCCCGCCCGCCCCCGCCCACTCGCTCGGTCCCGCCGCGCCCCACAGCATCGTCCCTCCCGCCTCGCCGCGGTGGGTGGCGGCGACTGTTGAGGCGGCGGAGGGGCTGGAGCCAACGGCGGCTGTGGCAGCGGCAGCTGCCACAGAGAGCGATAGATGTGAGTCGAGTGAGAGATGGAGGTGAAGGAGTGACGGCGATAGTGTGGGCGGCGGTTGTAGCGGTGGTGGCGGCGGTGGCGGTGGTGGTGGCAGTGGCGGCGGTGGCGGCGGTGGTGGTGGTGGCGGCGGTGGCGGCGGTGGCGGCGGTGGTGGTGGCGGCGCTGGCGGCGGCGATGGCGGTGGCGGCGGTGGCAGCGGGGTCGGCGGCGGGGGTGGCGGGGCGACAGTGGCGGCGGTGGCGGTAGTGGCGGTGGCGGCGGCGGTGGGGGCGGTGGCGGCGGTGGTGGTGGCGGCGGTGGCGGCGGTGGCGGCTGTGGCGGTGGAGGCAACGGCGGCGGTGGTGACGGTGGCGGCGGTGGTGGTAGTGGCGGTGGAGGCGACGGCGGCGGTGGGGACGGTGGCAGCGGCGGCAGCGGTGGGGGCGGTGGCGGCGGTGGCGACGGCGGTGGTGGCGGTGGCGGCGGTGGCGGCGGTGGCGTCGGCGGCGGCGGTGGCGGCTGTGGCGAGTGGAGCAACGGCGGCGGCGGTGGGGCGGTGGCGGCGGTGGCGTCGGTGGCGGCGGTGGCGTCGGCGGTGGTGGCGGTGGCGTCGGCGGTGGTGGCGGTGGTGGTGGCGGCGGTGGCGGCGGTGGCGGCTGTGGCGAGTGGAAACGGCGGCGGTGGTGACGGTGGCGGCGGTGGTGGTAGTGGCGGTGGAGGCAACGGCGGCGGTGGGGACGGTGGCAGCGGCGGCGGCGGTGGGGGCGGTGGCGGCGGTGGAGACGGCGGTGGTGGCGGTGGCGGCGGTGGCGGCGGTGGCGTCGGCGGCGGCGGTGGCGGCTGTGGCGGTGGAGGCAACGGCGGCGGCGGTGGGGGCGGTGGCGGCGGTGGCGTCGGTGGCGGCATGGCGTCGGCGGTGGTGGCGGTGGCGTCGGCGGTGGTGGCGGTGGTGGTGGCGGCGGCGGCGGCGGGGCGACGGCGGCGGTGGCGGCGGTGGCAGCGGTGGAGGCAGGGGGCCGGGGGTGATGGTGGCGGCGGCGACGGTGGTGGCGGTGGCGGCGGTGGTGGCGGCGATGGAAGGCGGTAACGGCGGTGGCAGCGGTGGCGTCGGCGGTGGCGTCGGCGGTGGCGTCGGCGGTGGCGTCGGCGGTGGCGGTGGCGGCGGGGCGGCGTTAGCAGGGGTTGCAGCGGCGGCGGTGGAAGCGACGGCGCAGCGGTTTCAGCGGCAGCAGTGACTGTGATGACGAAGGCATATGGCAGCTTTACAACCACCTCTCCTCCTACGTTCGTTGGCGAGGCCTCGCCTCGCCCGGGCTTTGGTCGCTGAGGCGGCACCCGCGGCAGCCACCCGGCCGCTTCCATCGACGTCGCCCAGCGCACACCCCGCTCCCCACCGCCGTCGGGTCATTTAAAATTAGCACACAGGGCGGGATACGGAGCGCACGCGTTTAATATAGCCACGCTGCCCACACCACGGTGAGCGGATTTGCAACGTCCGATTGATAAATATATCGCACGAAAATTACACCAGGGTATAAACTATTCCTGCTGCTGTACGTTTATAGATCGGATTCGCCATTGTGTAATGTCCATCAGGGTTCATAAGGTGTTCGTGTTGTAGGGAGTGGAGGTATGCGTTTCTGGGCCCCTACCTACGTAACTCTCGCCCTCTTCGTACCGGGAGAGGAGGCTCAGGGCATCAAATGATGTCACTGCAGTGCTGACCGGGAGGTCCCTAGGTTCGAGGCCCGACGATGGAAGGATTTTCCACACTGGCTAGGACGAGTTCAGTCGCAGTCTGGAGGAGAATTATAGCGGGCGGCTGCTCTGATCAGTAGTTTTCCGTGGTTTCTCCGTTCAACCCCAAGCGAATGTCGGAGCAGTACCCTGGAAACAGGCCACAGACCACGCGCGATCTTTCCTTCCTCTTGTTTCACCTAGCCTCACTCCTTACTTAAACACGCTAACACTGCCATGCCTTACACTACCACACATGCCGGGAGACCCGCCGGAAGCTCAGAGCTTGTGCTGGGGCAATGCTCCGCTGGTGGGAGATATCTGGATGGGGAAAATCCCCGCCGGATCTCGCCATCCAGCTGGGGAGAATCACAGCCACCTCTCGAGAAAAAACATGCACTGCACTAATGAGACTAATGACCTTAGCAGTTGTCGCGCCCGAAATCACTAATCAATCAATCCATCTCCCTCCACATAAGGTGCAGGAATATATACATTTTCTTTTCGAAAGGAGTTTGGCGATTATTTCTTCATGAGAGGATTTATTTAAAATACTCGAAACGTCAGTGGGATTTAATTGGTACAATCTTAACTCAAGTCGGGAATACTGATTGGCTGATCCACAATCTTCCGCATCTATTGTACACCTGTGGTGAAGGGGGCGTGGTCTGTGCGCTGTGTCGTGATCCACTTGCAGAGCCGCCGCTCGTTATTTCGCCCGCGAGGCCGCGCTGTCTCCGCTTTTGGGCTTCGCGAGGGGCTGCGCTGCCTCCAGAAGCAGAGCGCCGGCCGCGCGCCTTCCTTACACGGCGGCGGCGGCGCACTCGCGTGCTCCCGGAGGCTCTGGACACTGGGCTCGATAACGAGCACGAGATATTTTTTGAGTGTCATATAAGTCGCACGATGTCTAGTGTAGTAATTAAACCAAAAAAGGTTTGAAAACCTCGAGATCGTGATGGCTCGTGTTCGTTGAGGAAAAAATTTTCGATTCAATGTCAAAACTTAATATAAAGGAAATATTTTATATAAATGAAAATTTATGAAAACGAGGAAAATATCAGAAGTAGAATGAACGGTCCAGATTTACATTTATTTTGAACCCAACTGGGATATAAATGCAGCTGCCAGCTGTAACATTGTTTGGCGAAAGAAATTGCGTTGAATTCTTTCCATCATTATAAGACTCCCATCGCTTGACGCAGACTACTTATCAAAAGAATTTTTCCTAGCGTCTTGTGAGGCGTATCAGCTCAATGTAAAAAAAATTGACTTATATGGCCTTTCGCAATTCTTAATCACTAAATCTCACTCGGAAGGCCGCTTGCTTGTTGCTTATTTGGATGAACATTCGTAAAAATGTGAAGAAAGGAGCTTACATTCTCGATTTTGCCTCTCACTGAAACCCCTTTCCGTGCGCCCCGCCACCGCCGCCTGCCCGGCCCCGAGCAGCAACCACCGCTGCAGGCAGAGACATAAGTTCAGATGTGTCTGCGCGACACGCCGTCGGCGAGCGCGACCAGGGCGCCGTATAAGGCGATACTCCTGCCGCCTGCTGCCTTGGCTCCAAAAAGAAGGAGCAGCGGCGATGGCGGGGGCGGCGGTGGAGGCGAGTGCACCGGCGAAGAATTTGAAGGCGGCGGAGGCGAGGACGGCCAGGACAGTGAAGAACTTCTGGGGACGTAGGCTTTGGTAGCGGCTCGAGATGAGGGAGGTGAAAGCAACTGTAAGAGGACGGGAACGGAATTGAAGTTGAGAACTTTGAAGACGTTAATTGATGATTCATTATTTTGTGTTTTCGAGCGCGTCAGCTAGTATGGCAGATAGTCCCATAAGTATAATACATGAGGATATTCCTCCACTTATTGATAAGTTCTATGCTTCCGACTGGTCTCTCGATATGTTTTGAAGTCGTACCAGTAAGTGTAAGGGGAGACGAGGGGAATGGATAGAGAAGGAAAGACAGCACCCGGGTCTGTGGTCCGTTTGGTACGATTCTTATCCGACATTTATTGATAATGATGGGAGAAATCACGGACAACTGCCCTGTCAGAAATGTCCGCATTATCATGAACTCACATTAAATGTACACATGTATGTGTAATGTACTGGGGAAACGAGGGAACCTCTACTTTAAATATACACTGATTTTAACTTACGTATTAAATTCAATGTACAAATATATTAAGCTCTTTTTAATCTAGAAGGTTACATTAACTTTCACATACAATATGTTAATATACATTAGATTTAATGACATTTCTGACACCATACCCATTACAGCAGCCTGACTTTTCCTCGAGACGGAGGTTGAATTCCAACAAGCAATATGTCGAAAATCCATCATCGCCGAGACTCGAACAGAATAGGGCCTCCACGTCAGAGATAATGGTATTGACAATGACCCTGGGGTATTTCAGCAGTTGGGAACTACGATGAAAATTTCAGAGAGATGAGAAAAAAAGAGAAGAACACTCTAAAGAAAGAAGTGAGAAAAGTATTAATAAAAATGTCAGACACGACATCTGTCAAGAGCAAAGTCGCCACCACTTCGAAAGTACTGCGATGTTTCACAGAGAAGTCGCAGAATTGATTCCCGTTAACTCTCGATTATCGAGACATTGGTCCCCTAGCCGCGGAGAGAAGCACAGCAGCCGCGCGTCGCGGCGGAGCGCGTGACGGTGAGGGGTGGGGGCGGGGCGGGGCGGGGCGTGGTCGGGGGTGGGAGGGGGAGGGGAGAGGGACCGCCATTGCCGCGCCGCGCGCCCCAGTCAATAAAGCGCGTTTGCTGGTGGATCAGCAAATATCGGCGACCGACGGCGGAGGCGGGAGCTGGGAGGATGACGTGCAGCTAAGCTTCTCGCTCGAGGGGATGAAAAATATCCAGTGGAGTTTGCTGACATGCCCATAGCAGACAGGTTTGCTTCCTTAACAGTGACGCTCGCCATTGCCGATTACGTAGCAGTTTATTTGTAAGGTGGTCATAAGTTGCTATATGACATCCTGTACACATGTCCCAGATATTCAGGCATGCGTCCAACTGTATCAATGACCTTGTAATGAGAAATAGAATACTCCCAATACAAAACTTATTACTCATGATTTAGGAATTCGAAAGACGTATGGAAAGCGACTTTTCAGAAATTTCCGATATAAAATGGAATACGAAATGTAGTATAATGAGTATTTGAATAATGAATGAATATTTCCTAGCGTGATTGTTTTCTTTTACTATGTTACTCCTTGTCAGTACTGGCCGATCTCGGTAATAACGGCAGAACTAGTAGCAACAAACCATGAGTTAATGGATGAATAACATAACTTATTTTTATATACTTCAATCCATAATGGCATCCGTTTGGCAAAAATTCAAAGAAAGAAAATGTATTCACTGTAGGCAAGCATATAATACATCAATGTACACCGCAGTATGATAAAAAGGTAAACGTAACGATCGGATGAGAATCATATTAACCGTACTAAATATGATGCAACAAGATACATGTTCTCTGAATTTCTCTTATTTACTTCCTAGTTTTATCATCAAATTTGATATTAATATTTACTTCCACACACACACACAGTACATTAATACATATTTACCATCGTCACACTTCCAAATACAAGGCTATTTACTATGAACCATTTACGAAAGAACCATTTACATCAATGCGTAACATTATATCTTGACTTCGACATCGAAATGTTTAGATAAGTTGATTATCAATTATTTTATTTATTTATTTTTATTATTTATTTGACGTCAAAAACAGTTAAAACTGTGTTTGACGTGGTATAATATTATGACGTACATGTAATAGTATGACGCCCTATAATATAACTATTAACAAGTAAACTATTTGTTTATCATAGAAATGCACGCCGAGGCGAGTGTTCCTTTTAAGTTTTGAAGGCTCCGTGCTCATAGAACGGGCGGGAGACCAATGATGGCAGCGATAAGGAGCGTCAGCAGAGTTCCAGCGTTTCTTCGGTGGCGCCGAGGGCAAATATTTGCGCCCGTAAAGTGCGCGACGTGGAGATCGGAGAACCCCCTCCCCCCTCCCCCCCTTCCCGCGCGCCAGCAACACACGTCACGCCCCACGCTTTCCTTAAAATATGCACAAACTCAGAACGGTTTCTGCCTTGTTATGTAACAGAATTATGAGCCTCATTTCAGACACAGGATTTGAAACTAGAACATTATCGGCGCTTGTTAAGTTCTAGGAATGCGTTTGATCAACTCAAGATTCCCATTTCAAAAACAGAACTATCGTATTGTTTGCGGAGAAAGTGGAGAATGTGAATAATGATATTATTTTAGGATGATAATGATTTCTCACATTTTTGTTTACTTTTAACTTCAGAGTATCTCCCTTTCGAAAACAATTTTGAACAAATTATTTTCAAACATTTTCAAACATGGGGTTGACAATTCAGACTTAGATGACTAGAGCCTGCCCTGGTTTAATGTATGAAATAATCTAATATTATATTACTAAAGAATATTCTTTAATTCTTTATTCATTCTCGCGCAATGGAAAATTCGTTTATAGGTACGTACATGAGCTCATAATAGTTTCGATTTGTAAATTCTAGAAGTTCTACAATGGTGTGGAGTTACGAGTAATCTACTTAGGAAATTGATCATTCAAATATTGATTTTGAGTCAGAGATGTAAAATCAGAAATCGAGATAATACTAGTTTCCTTAAGTATTTCGGCAGACGCTATTCAATGTCTTTCTCCCAATCAACCCGGCGAAGGTGAGTGGTATTTTTTCCTCTGATTTTTCTCTTTTCTTTTGAAGCCCTTATCTGCTTGCCGAAGAAGATGAAGTTAAAGGAGTAAGGAGAAACGTGACGTTATCTTTCCAGATATCTAACCTGTTTTGTTCACCATTTTCACGACATCTTGTTTTCAATATTTTGAATACGCAATAAATATTTCAACTTGCCAATGGTCCATCCATCATAGATCCAACTTGCCATTTCCATCTTTCATAGAATGGGAACATGCACTAACAACATTTTCATTTCTTTGTGTCTCTAGATTCAGACAAGTTCACAAGTCTAGGAGAAAAAAATGGCGCCGCTTCATTGCAGGTCATCCACGACGACAATTCCTACTTGTTTTTCCAGTAATGAAAACACTTCAACAAATTGAAAATTGGAACATGCTTTACTTTTTTGCGATTTTTGGAAAATTTATTTTTGGTGCCGCAACTTTAGTTTTTTGAAGCAGTCCACTCAGATCTCCAAATCATTAAGTGACGTCGTAAGTGATGTCCCAGAGACAGAAGTAGAAGAGAGAGAGCGAGAGGAAGAATGGAAAAGGGAGATGGGGAGTGGGAAAGGAGGGGGAGAGCGGAGAGTGATGGAAGGAGAGGGGAAGATGAACGGTGCTGCTCCTGAGAGAGGGGGAGGCTAAACGACTCTGCTCTGCCTTTCGTTGTCTCCGTACGCAACATCGAAGATCACGTTCAAATTACAGCCTGGAGCATAGCTCCATTATCGTCCGAGTGTAGACTTGGTATTTTCAAACTTTGAAAAGTTATTTCCTCAAGAGAAAATGCTTTCGGGAGAATGTAAGTTGCCATTTTTGACGTAGAAATTCCAGAGTTATGAAAATCTAAATGAAAAGGAGAATGTCGCTGAAAAGAACAAACACGCAAAAAGCAAATATTATGTGCTTCTAAATGTAGACTAGATTAACTGTTAACTCCCCATTTGCCCTTTTATTAAATATCATAGTCTCTTGCTACTAGTAATGACGAGTACATGGATAACGCGGAAAACAGATTCTTATTCTAATTTCTGAAAGGTTCTCACTTATTTATTACTGAATTATTCACTTTTAGTTTCTCACTAATTGGTGTGCCGTAGTACTAAACGAAGGCTAAATAATACGAGTATATTTTAGTGGAAAAAAAGCGTCATTTACTAACCGATATCTATTAACCAGCTGGAGCACTGCGCGCAACAGAAAGACTTAATGGCGACGCATTTTGAAAAATGTTTCATTACCGAAGGGAAAGGATTGTAAAGCTAGGAATCCGCAAGAAATATTCTCGTCGAGCCCGCTTGTTGCCTGTTATTAAATCTGTCGATGCATCTTCGTCTTTTGCACTAAGGGTAACAATGCGGCGGTGACGTATTTACCATATCCACATCCCAGGCTCGCGAACGACGTTCTAGATTTAGACTGATCATTTTGTTTTCGAACACGTCAACTGCTTTGGCTCTTAGTTTCGTAAATGCAATGAATATTACATGCCAAGAGGTGGCGATGTTCCTCTCTGCCTACGAAGGCCTAGAAAGCTAAGAAAGTCTAGATTCGGGGCCAACCTAGATTGGATAACCTCGTACCCTAAACATCGATCTCAAAGAGTAGAAATACCGTACTGGCACGAAAGGACATTATTTACTTATCTCTCCAATTCTTTGCCAATTGAACATGGGGTCCCACAAGGTTCGATCTTAGGTCCTATCCTCTTTCTGTTGTACGTAAACCAACACACGCCGGCTTGCTGGAGTTCCTCCTCCAGGTACCTTCGCCAGTGGGGCACCGAGCCAGTCCGGATAAGCTCTCAACTCCCGAATTGCCTTCCGACATGTGTGATTGTGTAAGTTATGTAAGTGTATGTGTGTGAGTGTGGGTGCGTGCGTGTGTAAGGGGAAAAGAGCAATGGTGCGGAGGAAAGATTGCGCGCGGTCCATGTCTCGTTTTGGTAGTGATCTGGCATTCGCCATATTTTGATCGGAGAAACCGTAAAAACTACCGATCAAAGCAGCCGGCCATTACAATTCTCTTCCAGCGCGCGACTGAATTTGATCTTGCTTCAACATGGTGTCGAAAATTCTCCACTGTCGGGACTCGAACTCTACGCCAGAGAACCGCAGTGGTAACATTTGTTTCTGGTTGTAGATCCAGAGAGATTGATTGATTGATTTTTTCGTGTTTCCGGGCGCGTCAACTGCGTTGGTTATTAGTCCCGTTAGTATAGTGCATGTTTTTTCTCGGGATCTTCCCCCGCTGGATGGCGAGATCCGGCGCCAACCTACCGTCGGCTAGTGGGGTTACCCCTAACCTGAACTCTCCCACCATTGGGGCACCGCCCCAGCCGGGACAAGCTCTAAGCTCCCGACCGATCTCTCGGAATATGTGGTAGTGCAATGCATGTTAGTGTATGTGTGTAAGGGGAGAGGATAGGACAAGGAAGAGGAAGGACAGATCGCGCGCGGTCCGTGGCCCTTTTGTTAGGGTACTGCTCCGGCATTCGCCTGGTGTTGATCGGAGAAACCACGGAAAACTACCGATCAGAGTAGCCGGCCGCTAGAATTCTCCTCCAGACAGCGACTGAATTCGACCTAGCTGAAGAGCTAGTGTCGAAAATTCTGCCGCCGTGGGGAGTGGGAACCTAGGACCTCCCGGTCAGAGGCGCTGCAGTGACATCAGCTGCACTGAGCTACAGCTCCCGGTTCCAGAGAGATCAATCTCGAGTTTCCTCCTGCAGGGAAGAAGGCCCTAGTAGGCCAAGCGCGCTCCAGTCCTTCGCTCAATGCCACATCGCCGCTGGCGAGCGGCCGCGCTATGGTGCGTCGCAGGCGGCGGCGTGCGCCTACGGACCTGTTGCTGGCCGCCCCCGGCCCTTCCCTGCCCCGCGTCGCGACCTGTTGCCGCCCCCGCGCCGCTGGCGCCCCGCCAGCCGCCGCCCCCGCCCCCTCCCCCGCGCGAAGCCATTTGTCGTCCCCTCATTTGCCTTCGCGCCGCAGACTGCCCGCCTCACACCAAGTGTTATGGCACCGCGGCTGGAAGATGTCTTTCTTTAGTGGCGGCGCTACGCGGTGCCATGTGAGCTGCACGAGTGAAGGACAACAGTCAACAGGCAAGTGCGAGCAGAGGACTGCAAGCGCTCGGGTCGCGCGCCCGCAGCGTTCAAAGCAGTCTTGCTGACGTGGATACATTTCGACCCTTCGAATGACACGGTTCCAACTAACGAAGACGAAGGAAAGTTGTTAGTGTGGCAAGATTCTACGTGACTTCTGTCAGAAGTAGAACATATTCTTGATTCTCTTTATAGACAATTAGCTACTGTAAAAATCACTTTCTTAGGAGGTGAGATGTCTGAATGGTAAGTTAACGAAACGTAGATATAAAAAACGACTGAAATTTTAGTGGAAACCTTGCCATTCTAAAGGGTCCATTTGTAAAATTTGGTTACATTTTTTTATAGTATTTTTGACAGTTATTACACACAGTGCCTAGGCTACACTATCAGAGCCGTCACTGCCTGTATGCAATCTAAACGCTCGAAGGAGCAACATTTTGCCCCTTCAGTTCCATCGTCAATGAAAATTATTTTATAATACAAATTATTTCTTTTTTAAGTTCTAAGGGGTTGTGCTTCATCAAAGAGTACAAAATCTTTTTTTTTACTCAGTGGATTTTTTCCAAGCGACCATTATCCATTGAAAGTGTTGAAAAGCATTCGTGAAAGTGGAGTTTTCCGAAGCTTAAACCTATAACTAACTGAACCCTTACAATTACATCGCACAATAGGAAGAACTGTAGAAGTTACAACAGAAAAGTACTGCACATGCACTATACGGAAAATAAAAGCTTACCCAAAATATTGTGTCATGTCATTCAGTTCGTATTCTTTAAAAGTAATGAAATGAAGGAGATTTACAAATTCTGGAACAATACTATCAATATTCACTGTGAACGCATGTTTTTGAAAATTCAATTTTAATGTTTTATATTTATCTACATCTGTATATTGGTCGGTGCGACCAATTCTTTGAACTAATTTAATTATTAAAATACATTGTTACTCAGTAACATGGTCACAATCTGGATAGCTGTACGTCTACGGAACATATTCTCCGATCGTTTAGTGCATCCAACAAGGTGACAATTATATACACCTGTATATGTATATTGTAGTATACTATATTAATAAATCCTTCTATTTACTTAATTTATCCTTTAACTACTGGCGTGAGATCGATAACACTTGCACTGGCGTCGGATCATATGGAACCGACCATTCTGATTCAGGAAAATAATGTTCTTTGAAAGGTGCTTGGGGGAGTTATACGTTTAATAGTAATTATATCGTAAAAATACACGTAAAAACAAATCGTCACATTTACATAATAAAGTAATAGTTAATTGAAACTTTGTTCTTCTGCCTATAGTGTAATTACTACACAGCTGATCGCAAGTCTCCACTCTAACTTTCGTACAATTTCGTAAAAAGTTACAATTGCTAGCCTTCGCACCGGGCCTGTGGCTTCACCTTGACCCTATGAAAAGTAAAAATAACTATTAGATGGTGATATGGCTGGTACATAAAATGTCATTATCACCTCTTTTGTAAAGCCAAACTGGCTTTAGTTTACTTCTCGTCGCTTCTTGGCAGGAATTCCAGAGGAGTGTCCGGTCTGTTCTTACGTAATGTTCCAAAAATGGTCAATTGTACTTTCATCCCATCGGGAGCAGAATTTACCACTAAACTAAAGTGATTCGCGAAGTTATCGGTAAAGTACCACGCTTGTATATTCGCCATATGAAAAAGCACAGGAACACTAACGCTAGTGTCGAGTCAGAAAGGGCTATTCAGAGAAACAAATATGTCAACGGCATTTTCCATTGCACGCTCTGAATCCGTTATCGAAAGAGATTACAGGGAACTCTCATCATCCGTAGCTCGCCGTATTCTCGGAAAATAAAAAGAGAATATGCCTTCGGGTCAAATTGACCCGACGACAGTAGTTAAAGGTTGAAATCGAAATGTAACAATGAATCACGTATTGTGAAAACGTAACGTAAAAGAAGCCTGATGTATGTGATTTCTACGACGCGTTTAGTAATTGTAAATATCAGTCTTGCGTGAAAATGTTTTTCCACCGTTAAGTACATACGTTTAGACACAAATTACAGATTCGTAAATAAATTTGTAAGTTATAGGTAAGATTCCAATTTCACTGAATATGGCTTGCAGGAATCACGTGGATGATATTTGCTTATTACAAGTCTGGGTACCGTAGGATGAGCTTCCCCAGAAAACTATACCATCCCTGGCAAAAATTTACATTTACAAAATACACGCAACGAGCTGCATGAAGGCTGACAGAATTTGAAACAATTCTGCATGCGTAACATAATGATCTTAATTTAATCTGTAATTCAGTTACATGGACATCCCTTTTGAGATTACTCGTATTCGATATGTGTTTGTTTCTCAAAGGTCAAGCAAAGTCTAGATCTCCAAACCTTTAAGAGTTTACTGTGTTTGTTAGCTTTCTAGATAATTCATTCTTCTAATCCTCAACTCTTTATACACTCACCATCGTCGATTTGTTTTGTAAGTGTAGAGTTGTTTGGAACAACTTCAGTGCACTCGTTATTGTATTCCCTAGTTGACAATTTATACTGAAAAATAATCTTTGTGGATTGTCTATCTAAATGCATTGCTTCATTAGAGAAACTTTACTTATTAACATTGCTTAGGGTAAAGAAATTCTCCTTTAGATTTTACCCACTATATTTCAATGCCCAATAGAAACATACTCACAAAACAAAAACACCTCCGATCTTTTGTCTGGTGAGAAAAAAGTATAAAATGGCATAGCTAAATATAATGAGTTTCCAACTTCATTATACAATTCACGATCTTGAAAGGTTGGTAATGAAAATGTTCCATCTTTTGTGCTTGTCATTTCTCAGTGACAGCTCACTAAAGGAGAAACCATCGGACATGAAATTAGTTCTTCATTTCCGTCATTAGTTTTTTGTAGCTGTTTCTTTGGAGATATAATCAAGAGCCGCTCGACATCTAGAGTGCCACTTGACAAGTGATAGCTTCAATGTTTCACTACCAGGTATAGAACTGAACAGACAGAAAATTAAGAGAATGTCCCTTCAAAGGAAGCGCTTCCTTTTGCATGTTCATAGGGTACTCATTGTGAGCATGATATTTGCGTTTTTTTCTAAAATGTCTTATGGTTGAAAAAAAATGGTACCTTAAGATTAAGTAACTGTACATTACCTTTCGAACAATATGGTACAATTTTAGATCAGGAAGGTGAGGCAAAAACGTCAACAAGAATGAAAAAATGGCATGTGATAGAAAATGAATTGAGATTAGAAGAAAAGGCAATGATAATGAAACTATTGAAAATGTCAATATATTATTACAAATTCACTTGAATCAATAGGGAATTAATACAGAGTACTCACACTGAAAACATCCATTGAATACTCATTCATCCAATAACTTTGCGTAGATTATTCGTGTTTACTCACAATTTTAGATAAATGTAATTATATAGAAGTATTAATAAATAAAAATATACAAAGAATACATAATCCCAGAGAAAGATTTTCTATTGTGGTAATATACGTAAAAGGGAACTCGAAATTGGAATACACCGCCAATCTGAACAGTGATTCAAACAAGTCTGAATGATTTTGAAATTTTCGCCATATTTCTCATATTCATAATTTAGCACGAACCATATTCTTTGAAATGTACCTCAAGATTTCTTGCACGATGACGCATTGACGCGCAGAGAAAAATACAAAAAGTTCCACGAAATTGTGTCACACGTCTGAAAAGAACGCGACTAAAAGAGGTTCGAAACGATTCGATTCGCGTGTTAGTAATGATTCAATATTAGGGTCTAAAACAATACTATTTCTTAGCAGTTTTCTCCGTAAGTCGGGTACTGAAGCAGTCCTTGGTGCAGCCCTTTACGCACGTCGCCTTACAGCAGCTCAATACGACGCATGCGCAATAAGCCGCCGTCAGCCTCGCGCAACCGCGCCTTCAACTGTCTTGAATTCACCTGGCGGAGACGGTTAAGGTGTCGAGGGGGCGGAGGAGGAGGAAAAGGAGGAGGAAGGAAAGGAAGGGGAGGAAGAGGCGGCGGAGGGGGAGGAGGAGCAGGAGGGGACAAGGAGGAAGAGAAGGAGGGGGAGGTGGTGGAGGCGGTGGAGGAGGAAACGGCGAACGGCAAAACGGAGGAGGAGTCGGCGCTGGCAAAGGCAATGGAGGCGAGGCGCGGCGGCGGGGGAGACGGAAGCGGCTGTGAAGCCTAGAGCCAGTGGCGGCGGCGGTGCCATAGGCGGTGGAGTGGGCAGCAGCGACAGAGACAGCAGTGGCGCGTGCGGGCCGTACGCACCTTGCTGCGCGTTGCGTAATGCCGCCCCCCTCGCCCCTCGCTCTCCGGCAGCAGTTGTCTGGCGACGCTAGTCGACGCTTCGGCGCTCTGCGCCTCCCGAGAGAGACGGCGGAGATCTTTCTGGGTCTTCCAGGCGAAAGCGCGCTGCGGGGGGGGGGGGGGGATCCGCTCCAGGTGACATATTTTTAGAAGAACTCTTTTTACTCTATCTTTTTATTACGACGTAGAATCGTTGGTTAAACATCCTTTCCCTCATTCTTGGGTTTCGTAATTTCGACGTCGATTCCAAGTCGCTTTTGCATTTTTATAGTGGAAAAAGCAATACATTTCAACACCGGTTCGGGTGGCAAAAACATGACCTACTTCTGTATGTGACTGAAACGCATTGAGGAATTCAAATGCGGACCAAGAATTATCATAGCCAGGGGAAAGCTCGGAAAATGATTTGATATAACAGCCTTTGTACAGTATCTCAGCATAAATTGTAAATCATATTCACGTTTCAAACATTTATTAAGTTTAAAATTAGAAAACATCGTGTTGTTAAATACGAAGGTCGGAAACATATTTGAGAATAAATCTTGATTAATAACGTTTTCATTATAAAAAATAAATAGGATGATTAATCGTTTTTGATAATACGAGTGTTTTTTTATTCTTCTACCGTGATGAACAGCAAACTAACTGAAAAACTGCCAACTGTAATGAACAGCAACAACATCAGAATATCGATCAATCGGGCGATAGGAGTAACATTCCAAACCCAAGCGAATGGTTTGAAAATCAGCTAAGTGTAAGAAAAGCTGGTCTCAGTCTTGAGCATGTATTCCAATCAATTGTACTCTTGAACTCTCCATTGGAAGTTGATTGATTGATTTTTCATGTTTCCGGGCGCGTCAACTACTCTGGTCATTAGTCCCGTTAGTGTAGTGCACGTTTTTTTCTCGGGAGATGGCGGTGATCTTCCCCCGCTGGATGGCGAGATCCGGCGCCGACCTACCGTCGGCTAGTGGGGATTCCCCCTAACCAGGTCTCTCCCACCGGCGGGGCACCGCCCCAGCCGGGACAAGCTCTAAGCTCCCGACCTGTCTCCCGGAATATGTGGTAGTGTTGTGCATGTTAGTGTAAGTGTGTGTGTAGGGGGAGAGGATAGGACAAGGAATGGGAACGACAGATCGCGCGCGGTCCGTGGCCCGTTTGATAGGGTACTGCTCCGGCATGCGCCTGGTGTTGATCGGAGAAACCACGGAAAACTACCGATCAGAGCAGCCGGCCGCTAGAATTCTCCTCCAGACCGCGACTGAATTCGACCTAGCTTAAAAGCTAGTGTCGAAAATCCTGCTGCCGTCAGGACTCGAACCTAGGACCTCCCGGTCAGAGGCGCTGCAGTGACATCAGTTGATGCACTGAGCTACCGCTCCCGGTTTGGAAGTTGAGTCACGCCCCAAAGGCATTAAACATTAAATTGAATTCCTTAATACGGGGATACACTTGCAACGCCATAGTGGCAGGACATTGCATTCCCAGCGCCCGTCAAAGCCCCATCAAAGTCGTCTGCCTTTAAAAACACTTGATTACGGTAGAAAACAATCTCAGAGTAGATGTGATGATAAAGTGGACTACGACTTTACTGTTGCAATGAGAAATTGTAACAAGTCTTAACGTTTCTGCATCACTTCTGCAGAACTATTAATTGTTAGATTTCATAATTATATTTCATAATTTTGATGTTAAAATGAGCACACATATTTAACAATAAAGATATTTACTTCTGATTTCATGAATATCAGGTAACAACCAAAAGAAAATTAAAGAAAATTAAGAAATTTGCAAAGAAATAGAAATTTAATATGTGAACCGAGAATATAAGAACGTTTGTAATTGTTAAATACAAGAAGTTATTAGTTTTCGCCAACATGAAACATTTTAGCACATGGGAAATCGCAGATCCAGGATATCCCAAGTACCTGACACATGAAATTAAGTGTAACACTGCAAAAACATTGTTTGTTACAAAAATTAAGGAATGCGCGTTACCAGTTTCTATTCCCTCCGGGTAACCTGTAAGAGATTTAGATTGAGACGCTTTACCAGCTTTGAATATTTTCACCAATCACGACAAGCGTCTTGTGCAGCTTGGAAGAAGCAAAGACGCCTGCGTCTTGTCCTGCCTGAGCAAGTTCTCCATTAACCCTTCAGGAGGAAGGAAGAGAAAACAAACGCCTGAGAATAGACGAGTCCCAGAATCCTCCGCCTCTCCGCGAGCATCGTCTTTTCTGACATTTAAGCACCCTCCACAAAGACTTTCCAGGTCTCACGCCATCATCGATTGTGCCTCGCAATGACTTCCTGGTCGAACGGGCATTCCGACAGGTGAGTGGTGATCCAGTTCGTAGACGCAGACGGTTTGTTACTCTCTCTATTTCTGAAGTCGTAGCGACCTCCGCGGCAGCCGCGTACAACGCTGGAGATCGCCCAGTTTCCGTATGGCCTCACAGCAGAGAAACCTGTGGCGTAGAGCGGAGAGTTTGCTATAATTGAACCATAGAAGAAAACCTTACACTGTGCACGTATTAAAATTTAGAATATCCCCATCGCATACATCGAATGCTGTCCATTCGAACATTGAACGGTATGTCGCCATGCATTCGGCATCAGTGTCAGTTGATGGTCTTAGAGCAGAGTTCCGTCACACTTCAAAGTGTAACATTGTTTGACCGTAGCACAGACGCAATCTTCCTTTCACCCACCCTCCTATTCGCTAACTCATTGACGGACTTGTTACCGGCTGAGGTGGCTCAGGTCATCAATTGATGTCACTGCAGGACCTCTGACCGGAAGGCTTTCGGTTTCGAGTCCCGGCGGTGGCAAGATTTTCCTCTTTAGATATTTAGCTATGTCGAATTAGGCCGCTATCTGAAGGTGAAATCTTGCCGCCGACCGCTTTGATAGGTAGTTTTCCGTGGTTTCTCCGATAAAAAAGTGGCAAATAGCCGGGTAGTACCCTAACGAACGGGCCACGGACCGCGCACGTTCTTTCCTTCTTCTTCCCTGCTCTGTGCTCACCCCTTTCTTACACGCCCGTGCACTTAAAAGCACAACACTACCCGACACCTCTCGAGACCGCCCCAGCCGGGACAAGCGCCCAGCATGTCGGGCGGTAACACACTGGTGGGAAATACCTGGTTAGCGAAAATTCCGCAGGTCGCGCCGGATCTCACCATCCAGTAGGGGAAGAATACCATTATCTCCCACGATAAAAATATGCTACAGTTGCATGATATATGATCATAGCCGTTTACGCGCCCGGAAACACGAAATAATCGATCGTTGAGGGATGGGCGAGTTGAGAGAAGGTGAGTTTGGAAGGGAACACCTGCTCCTGTGATCTGCGATGCAAGCCACGTCATCGTGGCATCTTTTCTTTGCGGTACATCTATAACTTTTCGTCTTCGAGTACCCAACTCAATACCTGATCGATATGTTGCCACACCTCGGAATCACTTTCTGAGAAAAGCGCTACTGGCAGTTACGTCTACGCCGCCGGAGTCGAAAACATGAGTGATGACATCGGCACCAGCTGCCAAAAGAATAAAATTTAAAGGTTCCCCCCTGCTGCACGTGCTTACAATCTGCGACATACGACAGCATTATCTTTTGCGCGTCCGTACAATTCAGGCACTGACTTGATATCCAGGTTGACAGCGTAACTACGAGTAACTCTACGTGAGCTTGACTTTTACCCACCCAACATCTTATAATATTAAGTTTGTTAGTTACCTGCATTGATGAAGTTTACGTGGCCTAAATTGGGGTACTTTCTCGAGCCATCCTCGCCCTACAAAGTATTCGCGGATAGTAGGTGGAGCAATAGTAGCCTTGTGCCAATGGCACTCTCATTGGAAACAAGACAGCGGTCATTTTGGAAATAAATACTGCAAGAATGCAGAGATGATGATTTTTAATCTCCGTATTTTATTTACCAACATCCAAGTCACATTTTCTTTCAACAGTTATCAAAATTGAAAACCTTCAGTTTTGTAGAACAAATGTGCTTTTAATTCCGGCACATAACAAACTAATGTGAATTTTTACTACAGATGCGCGCGTGCGCACCCCATACACAATCACGTACATACATACATACATACATACATACATACATACACATTCTCTCTCTCTCTCTCTCTCTCTCTCTCTCTCTCTCTCTCTCTCTCTCTCTCTCTCTCCCTCACACACACACACATACTAACTCACTCACTAGCTTCTAAATCCATTTAGAAATTTTATCAACGCAACAGCTTCATTGTACCATCGAAATAAAAACAAAAACAAAATAACCTGAAAATTCCGAGACTTTTAACAAAGACAAATATTACAAATATTTAAAGAGTTTTCTCTGTTGCGCAATGTGTACTCGCATATCCCGCCGGGACCTCTTAGTATTCGGAACTTCCGTTCCTGATTCGTGTTGTCCATTATGACGGGGGCCCTGTGGCCCGTGACGAAAGATAATAGCCATTGTGAGGAGCAATCGACGATGACGCTGTACAACGCGCCGCTGAATGGAAGTTGGTCGCGTGACGAAGGGCCAATTTACATCCATCGTCTGCCACAACCAGAGGCAACGGGAGAATTGTATGTTTAATGTTTGAATACGCACGTAGTATTTTTACACGACAGTAGGGTATACAATGTGTGTTTCGAATAAAAAAAATGTTCTTGATATAAAAATGAGTACTGCTCAATGCCAGGGCTGAATGCCGTAACGAATCATATAATACGCGACTGTCCAATTTGCTTTCACTATAAAATAGATATCACGTTCATTTTCAAAATAGTTTGCAAAAACAATTGTGAACCCATAAACGATCAGTAAACATATTAGTGCCTTGTTTAGGATCATTGCTGTATTAGTTCAGCGTTCTTCGACCCTTTGGATAACATAAATGCGGCTAATCGTGAAATATTTGACATTGAGGAAGTTCACGAATGAAGTGGTCAATACAATGCGTATTTTAAAATCCATATATTTTTTACAGAAAATGTACCTCTAATAAGTAAACGTATTGACGGTTAAGTTAAGTATGATTTCAGGAAAATTACGACTTGACCTGAAGATTACTTTTCTTGGGAGTATTTGGGAAAGGAAATGCACACACACTATGTCTTTAAACTGAAGGAGGGCATCTTCTCAAAAGTATCCCTGAAGCAGTGACAAAGAAGTTTGTGTACGTAGGGCATTAGAGTGGCAATAAAATTTGCGTATATACTATGAGTTTGGAGCCAACGTGAGAAACAAATATCCCTGAAGATTATATTTCGGGAGGTACTAGTCGTTGAGTCCTGACGATTCGGATTTTCGGCACAGAGCTAGGTCAAATTCAGCCACTGTCTGGAGAAACCCCGGAGTAGCTGACGGTTGTCCTGACAGGCAGCTCTCCGTGGTTTCTCCGATCAATATCAAGCGAGAAGTAACCTCACAAACGGGTCACCCAGCACACCCCATCTTTCCTTCCTCACCCTTGTTCCATCCCTTACTTACATACACTACTTACATACACTTACTTACATACACTACACCGCCATACATGGTGGTAGATCAGTCGAGGGCTTGGAGATCCTCCAGGCTGGCAGGGGGATTTCAGTAAACCGAGGTGTAGGTCGGCGCCGGATCTCGAATTCTGGTTGAGATCCTGCGGGTGACGCGATCCATCGTGGGGGTATAACATACACTACACACGAGGGAAGAATGGCCCGAATAGCTGATGCGCCAAGAATCGATAATAACTAGGGCTGTGATTTATATGCAATAAAACAGCGAAATATGCACATATATATGTAAATATATCTGGTAATATTTGCAATTAAAAAAGGAAAATATGCGAAATAGTG
The DNA here is from genome assembly GCA_011170035.1 of Teleogryllus occipitalis. NCBI lineage: Eukaryota > Metazoa > Arthropoda > Insecta > Orthoptera > Gryllidae > Teleogryllus > Teleogryllus occipitalis. The sequence goes on from BLKR01009339.1 coordinate 92,609, forward strand.
TAATGTAATGTGTAAGTGTAAAAGTAAATAAAAAGTGTAATGTGGGAAATGTGTTTACAGTAAACAAGATACAAAAATCATATAAATTGTTAGAAGCGACAAACATTACTCCACGTTTGCGCCGTGTGTGGGCACGCATAGGCGCTCGGCGTATGCACATTTCATTTCGACTGATACTGCCGATTCCAGGTCTTAGCGTGCTTCTCGAGCGACTTCGTACGGGTCAGGCTAGCGGCCACGCTAAACCATGGGTATGGGACAAATGCTCGGAAGCCCATTGCTTCAGAGTAGTTCACATGATGTACCATAGCACGTGGCGAGAGAACTGACAGAACCGCTTAACGCTGACGAAACTGGAACTGTTCGGCTTCTTTTTGCGGATGAGGGGTTAATATGCAAGGAAAATATGCAAATATGGTCCAAATATGACAAAATATGCAATTATGGTAATATATGCGAAAATATGTGAAATAAAAATAGCTTAAATTGATTCTAAATGCCTCATAACGTATACAATTTTTTGAAATGGGATGTTTTAGTTAAAAGAAAAAATATTCAAATGCATAAAAATTACAGCCCTAATGAAAACTAGAGACCGGATTTTTATATCATTATATATTTTTTGTCTTCCTACTTCACCATCTCAAATTTGTAATCTTGGCAAATCGTCGTCGTAATAACACAATATCCAATTTTTTCGTTACATATTTTTACATATGTTGTACTTATATTACATATTTTACATATTTTGGTATTTTCACACAATATTTTTTATTCTATCAATTTTCGCCAATTTTATTACATATTTTTATGAAAAGAATTTACAAAAAAATCAGAACTTTTTCATACAGTGAAGACGCGTGAGGTTCTCATAACCAGGCGTGCCTGCAACAGTTATCTCAGTGGCGGGAAGTCCGCGTCAGCGACAGATCATTTTCACCTTTGGGGTGTGAAAAGTATCACTGACGTCGCGGATCATGACCTAAATCTTAATTTCGGAGAAAAATTGGCAATCGCCGACGTGCAACACTTCAATGAGAGGGTTTCATGATGCAGTGATTATTTCCTGGTCGTAGATAACGCCTGTTTGTACGATTAATGATTTTACTATATTTCTTGCGTCTAGTCTGGCTTCAAAACTACGGACCTGGATAGCAATAGATGAAGGTCTACTACTGACGGAAAAGTTGTATGTTGTGCATCAACTTGTGTTCTCAACATGCATTTTAAGACGATTGTATTATTTTCAAAAATTTATTTAGGAAAAAAATTTAAAATGTAATTTTGTATTATGTAAATGTGTTAATAATTTGTGTTTTTAATATTACATATTACATACGATTTTACAAATTTATTACATATTTTTACGGTTTTCATGACATATTTATGTACATAGTTTGACGTTTCGTACTACGTATTTTTCCGGTCTCTAATGATAACTTAAGAGGGAGAGCGAAGGCAGAGCAGCGTGTTGTTCACCGTCGCCTTCGCCGCCGCCTGCCACTGCTCTTGCGTGACGCAACGCCGAGGCGGCGGCGGCGGCAGCGCAGTCGCGCGCTCGGCGCATGCTGATGCGGGAGGGGCGGGGCGGGACGGGGCGGGGCGTCGCGCGCCGGCCGGCAGGCGGGCACCGGGCCGCCCACCGCCGACGCCCCCGCCCCGCCCCACCCCTCCGTTGCTGCGTAGCTCAGAGCGGAGAATCGGGATCACGAAGGGCGTATGCGGTAAAGCGGAGAGCGGATGGAGAAAAAAATTGCATAGCTAAATGTGGAAGTGAAGTGAAAATTGAAGAGCAAAAACAGGAGGGTACGGTGGAGATTGCAGAATAAATAAAAGAGGTTGTGGAGCAAAATGAGGAGTGTTGTGTGAAGATTGCAGAGCACAAAGTAAAGGATTGAGTTAAAATTGCAAAGCAAAAAGAGGAGGGTAGAGGAGAAATTACAGAAAAAATAATGGAGGATAGAGAATAGATTGCGGAGCGGAGGGTTGTGTAAAGATTGCAGGGCACCAGGAGGAGGGTTGAGTGAAAATTGCAGAGCAAAAACAGGAATGTTGTATGAAGAATGAAAAGCAAAAAGTGAAGGGTTGAGTTAAGATTGCATAGCAAAACGTTAAAATCAGAATAGAGATTACCGACAAAAAAAGGAAGGTAGAGTCGATGCCGCATATTATTTGGCGGCGGATAGAGTACAGAAGGCAGTGCAAAGAGCGTAGGACAGAGTGAAGATTGTGAAATAAAAAGCGGAGGATACAAGCGTACAGCGGAGAACAGCGAAGATTGTACAGCGGAGATTTCTCAGTGAAAGGTAGAGAGTAAAGCAGACGATATGGAGAGTAGAAGATAGACATTTGAGAGAGCAATAAAATTAAAGGAAGTGGTGAGGGTAAAAAAACTCTGGATGAAAAACCAGAGTCGGTAGGTGGAAAGGGGGAAACGGATAACGTTTCTAATAAAGCTCACGTGGACGTCTCGCCTCACAGCTGGTACACGAGAGCGTGGCGTCTCGCTTCTTATACCGCGAGAAATTATGAGGCAACCACGATTTGTCGATTAATTTGGCGAGTCTAAAAAGCGCCACTTCATTCCGGTACAGAAACTTCCAATGAGATCCCTACGTAGGCGACATCCCTTTTTTCCTGTATTTGCCTTTCCCATTCACACTTGAGCCAATCTGAGAATGCATAAAAGAATGTTCACAAAAATATGACAGAAAGACATTTGTGGCGATCTAGAAAAAAAAAGTTCAATTCTTACACTATTTCAACTGAAAATGTTCTAATTACATAATTATGATCCTAGAATTATCCATAACATATTTTGGTAGTTCTTGAAACATATGCTTTCCATTTGGGATGTGTCCTTGTATAGAAGAGAGTAGAAGAATTTTCCTCTTCATAAAGAGGTTCTCGTATAGGAGAATTTCTCCCCAAATGCATTATCACCTAAAGAATTTCCAGGCTCTTGTATGAAATAGTTATTCCTTCTACATTTACCACCATTCTCCACGCGCAAGGCTGTATACATAGATTATTATCAGTTATTTTGGTTTGTGACTTTTCCATTTTTATTTTCTCGCGTTTACTTCGTAAGAAGAGACAGTGGTTGAATCGTGCGCTGGGAAACGGCGAATTTTTGGCAGAAAAACCTTATTGCTGGGTCTGGTAACGAATATCCTATTTCCATATATAGTAAGTTATTTCCTCTAACACGCGGTGTAGTCAGTGTCCTTCTGTCCGTCCGTCCGTCCGCCCGCCTCTTGACGTTTGTCTGTTTGTATGTTTACCGCTGCCACCCACGATTCTTTCGTTGCCATTGGCTGCATGTGTGATGACGCAATCATTCGTGCCGTAAAATGCTAATATGTCATCTTTTGTGCTATAAAATGCTCTTTTATGAACGATTTCTTGCAACAGAAAAGGTCGTTTATAATGCTTGTATACAAAGAATAATGTTTGCTGGTTGAAAACAGTTTTACATGTTGTACAATATAGCGGAGCAGTTAGAAACAATGCGAGAAAGTATGTATTGTAGCACCATTAGTTTCAACTTACGTTGGTGCGATTAAATATCATTATATAAATTCTGCGGAAGTGCTAACGCCGGTAACTTATCATATGTGTGACGGTAACATCTAGATTCATTTCGAGATAAGCAGCAAATAAATGTACTGTTAAAACAATGTTGAACTTGTGCTTTGCAAATGACGTAAAGAATTTTTTTCCAGCTCTTAATTCCGGTGTTAGAGTAATCCTCATAAGTGAATGCTTAAGGGCGAACATTCATTTATTTCTTTGATAAATTACTAATCACCTGATTGCACGTATATACATACACCGAAGAATTTTTCGCGCAATCTGTAATAAATTGTTCTGTGCAAAAATTCTGACAATTTCATCTGTAATGCCTTGCCTGTAACTGCTGCTTGGAACTTCTGCATTATCGAGTATTCAAAAAGGTGAACTTCAATGACCGAATACTGTACCAGGTACAACCGTGTTAATTTGATTTAAGACGTATTCGCCATAAATATTCGTGTATTACAAGCACGAATATAATAAATAGCTTCTCTAAATGATCACGAGCGAAATAAAGATAAAAAAGATATTAGAATGTGCTGTTCAAGGTAGTATAACATAAAAACATGACCAAATAGTTTGAATAGAAATAGAGAAAATATCGATGACTTATTGTCAGCATTGATGAGCTGATTCACAGACATTTGATAGCGAACCTGATGTGGAAAGAAGAAAGTTATAAAGTGTCCTGGAGGCTGGAGAGGGATCATGGTCCATGAAGCGCGGCCATGGCTAGTAAGAGAGCATGTCATTGCCCCTATTCACTAAATGCTACTATCGTAGGTATTACACACTAAGATAATGCTAGTCATTACACTTCGCAAGAATCAGAAGCACAATAAAATTGCTCTATTGTAAAATCTTCAGCTTTTAGTGCCAAGGGAAATAGTAATTTTATTACAAATCTATTTTATTTCCCTCGGCGACTGATAACGAAGTAATACATTAATGAAAATATTAGAAAATCTGCAATTGCAGCGAAAGTTATACACCTCTTCATCAACGCCAAGCACCCCAAAACTCTTAACAGTACTTTTCTCAAAACAGATCGTAAAAGCAGAATTTCCCTGAAAAAAAAAGACTATATTTTTATGATGCCAACATTTCTTTTAATATTACTCTCACATAGAAAACAATAGTATTTTGTATTATTTTTCTTATTGTTTATTCCATAATATATTTTTGAGGTGAATTTGTAATGTGCTGCGCGAGGTATGACCGCTGGCAGTAGCTGGGCGTTCGCTCGCCTCTCTCTTGCGCTGCCGCCGGCGCCGCGGTCTGGCTGACGTCACCGCCCCCACCCACACCCCCACCCCGCCCGCGCCCCGCCCCGCCCCACCCCCACGGGGCGACACGCAGAGATAAGCCAGCGCGCGAAGCAGAGCCTGCGGCGAGCGACGGGCCGCGGCCAGCACAGACGCTCCCGGCCGAGAGGACGAGATTTGCGGACGCAGCCCCGCCCCTTTCTCCCCGCCGCCCGTCCCTCCTCCAGCCCGCCTTTCCGCCTGCTCGTCCGCCCACTCTTTGGCAAGGCCGCCCGCCCCTCCTCCAGCCCGCCTTTCCACCTGCTCGTCCACCCACTCTTTGGCAAGCCCGCCCGTCCCTCCTCCAGCCCGCCTTTCCTCCTGCTCGTCCGCCCACTCTTTGGCAAGCCCGCCTGTCCTTCCTCCGGCCCGCCTTTCCTCCTGCTCGTCCGCCCACTCTTTGGCAAGCCCGTCCGCCCCTCCTGCAGCACGCTTTTCCTCCTGCTCGTCCGCCCACTCTTTGGCAAGCCCGCCCGCTCCTCCTCCAGCCCGCCTTTCCTCCTGCTTGTCCGCCCACTCTTTTGCGAGCCAGCCCGCCCTCTTCCTCCTTTCCACCCATTCACCCTTCCTCCCGCAACTCGCCCACCCCTCTTCTTCCTGCCCGTCCGCCCAGCCTTCCTCTCGCCCATCCATCTTCCTCCGCCCTCTCGTCCACCCAACCTTCCTCCAGTCAGTCCGCCCTGGGGACCCGTTTTCCAGGTCACTCTCCCTTCATTTCGTCATCCCGTCTGCCCGCCAAATCATCCCAACCTTTCGTCTACCCTTCCTCCAGCCCGCTCCCCACCCATTCTTCAGTCAGCCAGCCCAACCTTTCTCCTGTCCCTCCACCTACCCTTTCTCCAGTCCACCTACACATCCTTCCTTCCTCCCTCCCTTCTGTCCACCCTTCCGCCCACCCATCCTTCGTCCCAGCCGGCAACCCACTCTTTGTCCCATCTGTTGAACCACCCTTCCTCCAGCCCGTCCTCCCACTCTTCCTCCCTCTGTCGGTCGCACCCCTCGGGCGCTGACTCTGCGCCTGAAATCAATGCAATCCACGGCGGGCTACGCTTTCAAAGCACCCGTGGGAAGGCCCGGATTTGTAAATTCGATTTAACTTGGATTGAAATTCGTGAACAATAAAACAAAATGATCCTGCGACCGTCATACAAGTACTTTCTCTCGCTCTCTGCTCCTTTCATTCAGTTTCTATTTCATTCTGCCTATTCTTCTCCGTTGGAAGATCAGCTGAAGTCGGACTGGCGTTACCATTCTTGCAATACTGCCGGACACATTGAAGTTCATGAGGGACTGGAGATCGCCCTGCCAAAATATTAGAGGAAACAACGTGGGGAAGGAAGAACCTCGCGCTGTTCGTGGCCCGCTGTTTCAGATTCTACTCCGACTTGCACCTTAAATTGATAGGAGGAAATCACAGAAAGATCGAACAGAGGACTCGGACTCTACAAGCGTTGACATCCTCCAACGTAGCTTGTTGGTTTCCAAAATCGGCCACTGTTGGAAATTTAACCTTGCAGTGTTCTCAAACTCAGAATCCAATATTGCAATTCATTTTTTTATATGCATAATTGCTTCTTCCTTTAAAAAACAGAAGTTCCGGTTCACCCGAATTATGTGAAGTCTCTTTAGAACAGTTTCTCACAGACATTCCACACAGGGATTTTTTTCGCTCTACTTCGTCGTTATACAGACTTTCACGGATACTTTAACAAGAGTATCTGAAGGCGTGTTAAGGCATTGAGCATTTCAAACAATAGAATAATGTGAAATGTTTATTTTGCTCCAGGCACCTTAGGAATTTTAGTCTGAGCCAGCGTTTGAATGGATACGTTACATCATGGATATTTTCGTTTCTTCTAAATTCCTCTTTTTTATTCTAGTTTTCTTCCTGTCGAATTCTGCTAATCCAATATACGCGTTTGATTCTTCTTTCTTACTTCTTATAGCAGACATTTACATTTTTAGAAGTCGTCTCACTTTGAAATTAATTTTGACTTTTGAAATTAACTTTGAAATTTTCCACTGCGCGCAGAAATTGAAAGAAACCTGTGCTGCCTCTAGAGGTGCGAGAGATGTCTGTGGTTTTTTTCGAGATATGTAAACTCCAGAAAAATCCAAAAACAATGAAACTGTTAACTGGAGTTTAAACATAAGTTTCCTTAACACTATCAAAAATAAAAACTAAAATAGACCGCAAATGAAGTCGCACAAGGGTAGAATTACGTTTGCCAAAAAGCGCCCAGCTTGCTTCATTTTCGCTTCTAATCCTAAACTTTACTAGTTCGAGAGATGTACCTCCAATCCAGCTGTAAATGCACAAAGAATTAATCTACTAATGCAACTGAGCTTGGGCAACAAACAGCTAAAAGAGGAGGAAATGAGTTAAGAAGAAGTCGAGGGAAGAGGAAAGTTGCAAATAGAAAGAACAGAACAAAATAAAGAGTAGCATCTTACATGTAAAGTCGGCGAGAAAACAAAATCTGAAAAGAAGAGAAAGAAAGAGTAGAAACGAAAATGAAGGAGAAAGAGAATAAACGCAGAATAAAGGGAACCTTTTGGTAAAAAAAGGTAAGGTTTTGAGATGGGAGAACGATACCTTTTATGAACTACCGAAGACGTAATACCAAGGAACGATTTTTCAGTTTGAGAAAAAAAATATCTACCCAGCACACGTATTTAGAAAGCGAAGGGAGGCCTGCATGCCACGAATATACTTGGTTCTCGAATGATCTTTGAGCTAAGCTCTGCTAGAATGCCTTGTCGTTTTATCATTTACGACACCGTAGAATTCATTGCTTCCGGCAAAGGAAGGATGACCACGCTCCAACAGAATGAAAAAACAAACCGGCGTGAGAGGAAGCTCCAAAGAGCGCCCGAAGCGCCTAAGTCCTCTTCACCAGGTGGGGAGGCGGCTGCTTGGCGCGTTGGGGCCATGCGTTTTTAATGCGAGGTCGTAAACCGTGCCGCCAACAGCCGACGAGGAGACTCCGGAATCGAGTGGCCGCGACTCCCAAGCTCGGTCGGCGGCCGCAGCAGCCGGACATTCCTCGCCTCCGAATCTTGCCCGGGCTTGTTAAAGTGGAAACGCGTCGTTTGCAGGAATCTGAAAGTACTTCTCGATGATAGTTTTGGAGAACGTAAACATCCCAGACGTTCATATTTCTTTAAATTTATGGATTCTCTGCTGTTGGCGGAATGGTTTTCTTCATAAATAACCTCATTTCGGAGTTGATAAAATCGGGTTTGGTGAGAAGCGCTCCAACTATCCGCAACTGTAGTCCGTAGGACAACATTGCCAGGAAAGTGGACAACATTTCGAGGAAAGTGGACGCCGATATTACTATGAAGTTTGTTATTTGAGGAGTTCACAAGAGAGACCAAGCCCATTTGACATGACTTTGAGAAATTGAACTTCAAAGTTTTCAAAAAATATTCAATTCTTGGTGAAGAAATAAATAAAAACACACGCTCTGGACCAGTATGAAATCTAAGAACTTTATTCACTACGGCAGGGAACAGAATACGGTTTCCTTTTCCATACAGAAATCACATTATTGCAATTTTCTTAAAAAATGGACTTGGTCTTTAATTGTTGTTTACCCCTTACTTATTATCATAATTTGCATTTGACTTCAAACGAAAGAAATACTCGGAATCAGATATACTTTAACATATGATTACAATTATAATTCTAAGTCGCCTTCTAAAGCTGTAATAATACTATTAATATTTTAAAATATTATATTTCTGTATATTTGGTTATGATAATGGAGAATCAGTTTTTATATATAACATATATATATATATATATATATATATATATATATATATATATATATATATATATATATATATGTTTTTGAGACAAAAACTACTCGAGATTTCACTTACCAAAAGTCACCTAAAATGTCTAAACATTGGATACTACAGTAATATATACGTTCAAATCACACGCAACGTAATATGTAAATAGCATGCTCACGAACCAAACAAAAAGTTTGAAAAACCATCCTAAAATAACCGAAAAGCTGCTTTAAAACATCTCCGAAGATGCACGGAGCATCTTCGGCCTCCTAAAAGTAAAGCGCAAAGAGTTTTCATCCTTCTTTCAACAAACTCCAGCGTCTGCTGTCGGGCGTCCAGATAAATATTTGCAACAATTTTTGGCTTTCATCTCATTGGACGTGCTCATCCCGCCCGGGGCGGGCCGGCCTCCGTCGCCGGAAGCGCGGGCGAGCGCGCAGGCGCGCCCGGAAGGTGAAACGCGGAAAATGGGGAACGGGGAGGTTGACACCGCAGCGAATGTAAATATAGAAAAATCGATTGTGTCGGGACGAGCTCCGCCGAGAGAACGGTTGCCGGCGATCGTCGGGTTTCGTCACCACATTGCTCCAGAAACGCTCACGACCACATCACCAAGCTTAGGTTGAGATGCTCCGGCCATCAGTTGATGCCAATGTAATGTCTCTGACCGGAAGTTCCCAGGTTTCTCTCCCAACAGTCTCAGGATTTTCGACACTAGCTAGATGGCTAGGTCAATTTCAGCCGCTGTCTGAAGGAGAATTCTAGAGGTCTACTGCTCTGATAGGTACTTTTACGTGGTTTATCCGATCAACACCAGGCGAATGCCCAAGCAGTACTCTAAGAAACGGACTACGGACCGCGCGCGATGTTTCCTTCCTCTTCCTTGATCATTCGTCCCCTTGCTAACTCACTTACACTTACTCGTACATTCACTTCTCTATCTTACATGCCGGAAGACTAGTCGGAAGTTCCAAGCCTGTCCCGGCTTAGGCGGTACCCCGGTGTTGGGAGATACCTCGTTGGGGAAACCCCGCCAAGCTGACGTGTAGGCCGGCGGCGAATCTCGCCATCCAGTGTGTGAAGATCACCGCAACCTCTTGCGATAAAAATATGCATGACACTTACGGGTCAATCTACCCATGGAACTAATGGAGTCGCTATCTGATTCTCTCGGTTCTCTAAGCTATTATCTGTGAGAGAGACGCGATACTAGATATCATACAACTTTAAAAACTCCGAAACAAAATTCCTTTAATGAGAATTGGGACGATATATTTTGTACTTCATACTGAATGCATAAACCACGTATTAAAGAATTATGGAATGAACACTCATTTGTTAAAGATTCTAAAGATTATTTTTAAGGAAAATTAATACCCTAACACTTGGTTGATTCATTCATTTTATTTTATTGTCACATATCAGCCCAGCTGTCATAATATGTTTCTTGAAGAAAAAAAAGAAAAAAAGAAAAAAGAATAAAAGAAAAAAAAGAAAAAAAAAGAAAAAAGAATAAAAGAAAAAAAGAAAAAGAAAACGTAGCTGATGGAATACTTAAGTGCCGAACAGCTACCTGGCAGGGGCGGGTATGATAAAGCGGGGCCATTGTGCTTGGACACCGCGGCGTCGGCTGATACAAAGATTCAGCGGAGTGTTTGAGAAATGAATACGAACAGAGTGATACGTCGTTGCTGGAGAACATAAACATCTCCGTCACAAACGGAAAAGAAAAAGAATGTGGAGATCAATTATTCTTGGAAATCAGGAGAGAAAGGAGGACAGACTTCAAGAAGTTGAAATTATCGAAGAAGTATTGAAAAACTTTCCGAACATCGATTTCTGTCGATACTACTCGAGTATCGAGGTATCGAAGTGAACGATTCCTGCGTGAAACATAATTTTTCAGGAAGGGAAACTACTCACATGTAGACTTACAGCTCACGATAGAGTTTTATTTCTTTCGTATCCTTTTAACATGGAAGGAGTCCCAATTTTTTAATACAATATCTGTCAGCATTCTGTAGAAGCAACATCAGAGTATATTGATACGTCAAACTAGCAAAGTAACAGTACGACACTTTGCAAATAAGCTGATAAAATTCTTCTACGATTGACCGACTTTCCCCCTAAACGTTTTTATGTGTTTTTGCTAAAAAAAACTTAATATCTACTTGGAAAATTCTCCAAATGATAAAATCCGGTCGATATCAAGTAGATTAATCTTTGGATGCTTACAAATTTCCAATTCACGTGTGGACATGGTCTAGAACATGAGTAACTCCGAAGATAAAGTACGAATATTTAGAAAAATCTTTTAAATTCGATTCGTTTTGACACGAGTTTCAACACGCAAGGTGTTGACAGAAATTCTTCCAAGACTATTTGAGTGTTCGACTAAGACGTTCGTTTGAATAGATGATAACAAATGCCTTATATATAGTTAAAAACACTTAAATGTATAATATCAGGTCATGTAAAATATATTAGTTTCAGTAAATTTCCTATTTGCTTGAGAAAATTAATCACAAAGGTAAATTATCAAAGACAAAAATTATTGTTTTAAAAACTCCTTTGTCCAGATGGTTTAACTTGATTTTCAAAAAGTCAAATTGAATCCAACAATAAGTGTGACTATATTGAAGCACAGACCTGATCATTAATATGATTTGTTTAAAGTAAGCATCACTTGCCTGCCACTAGGAACTTGTGGCACGTACGCAGAGAGAAAGCAGCACGTTCGAGTCCCGCGTGAAGTATGTTTTTTTCGTATTGTGGTAGTCACGTAGTTGGTTTTTCATGTCAACACATGTACTACCAAAAATAACTATTTTTCATCATCATCATAATCATCATCATCCATCCTTCATAATCACCCCCATCATCAAACGCGAAGTGGAAGTCAATCGCAAACCGCGTTGTCTTCTCCCTTGACACTCAATGCTACTTCGCTACGAAAACTTTTCATGGAAATTTAGGCCGGCTTTAAGCCTCAGCAAAAAACAACAAAATACTCAATTTACATGTGTATGAGGTACTTTTCCACATGATATTGTTCTGGTGCAGGTTTGGTACGATATTTGTACGGCGGAATCTAATAATGTTGTATTGAAATGAACTAACGCATCGAAAGGAAAATGCAATTAATATTGGAATTACTTGCTCTCATTTTCGCTATTCCGTAACATACGAATGGGTATGTTCATACTCTAATACTATTGAACTAAATTATTATTTCGCATGCAATCAGTATTTTACAAGAAATTGCTTATTTGTTCATGCAAGCAGGATAATGTGTGGAATTAGGTTTCATGAGCCGAGGACAACCCTGCATTGAGGTTCAAGCACAAAACGAGCGAAAAAGTGTTGCGAAAAAACTCCTTTAGCCTCTTTTTTATTTTTTCTCTTAAAATCGCAATTTTTTCATGCAGCATTACATAACTTTCTCTCAACTACTTGAAAAAACAGCACGTACTTTCTCGCCCGTATTTTCACGCAAAATTATTCAAATTTTCAAAAAATTGTACATGATCTAATTTCTAAATCTACATTTAAGGAAGAGGTTTCATTAAGGGAAAATCACTATCTTTAATACTTTAGTTGTAGGAGAAATCGAAAAAAATTGGAACTTTTGCAATTTTCAAAAAATCAGGATTTTCAACGAACATGAGACCTGCACCAATCTTTTAAAAAGTCCTTCACACTGTCCAACAAAAAAATCAAAAACGATGGAGCAATTTTTTTGAAAATTTGAAAAATGTCCCGGGCGCTTCAGCGTAAAGTACCCCCAAAATTAAAAGTAAAAGGACGGACAGAGACGGACAGAAGGAGGCGGATAGACACGTTTTGCCGTCTCTCGATTTTTCGGTATCAAGGACCCACAAAACATGGCTTCTGGCTACATCACGTTTTAGAGGGTATTTACTATTTCGCTACGGAGTAGAGAGAAAGTTACGTATTGCTTCCCTATACTCCATAGCGAGAAAGTAAAAACAAATATATATTCGTAAATGTCTGTTATGTTATTGACAATATGTCTTCTGGTCAAGTGATCAATTAAAAACCAATGTTTTACTAAAATGTATTTCCACAAATTCTTTTCAGGAATAAAACAACAAATTTAACAAAAGCGAAGAGGTTTAATCACATTTTTGATATGCTTGTGGTGCTAACTGGAGCCACAGCGATCATTTATATGACTGGAATTTGCAGAATTCTTTTAACTCGTATATTAACTTTATTAGTCAAATTAATGTGGAACGCGTGTTTGAAATTCTGAAATGAAATTATCGTATTTTCATCACAATAGCTTGATACTTGGTATCATGTGTTCCTAACATTGCGATGACAATACTCGATACTTTCAAGTCAGAGTTTACCATAGTTTGCTTTACTCATCTACCTGAATCCTTTCAAAGGATTAAGTTTTCGTTGTTTCTGCTTAAATGTCTATAATTCAACATCAAAACACTCTAGTGAAACCTCTCTTAATACACACAAACAGTTTTGTTCGGAGAAGTCTAAAAAAGAGGGGCTCACTACACATTTATGGGCCTTCTTTTCTATTTTTTTATACATGGCATGTTTTACTGATAAATAAAGAAAATATAGGAGAATGATTTATTTTATCGTTAATGATAAATACGATTAATTTCATATTGATATCAGGGATCGAAAATACTTACGGAAATAAACTAGTTTATTACATAATGTTAGGTGCCCCCTTTGAAAATGTTTAGGGAGACATGTAACCCAGGCAAATCAGATGCGCATGCCTATGTGTATATTAAAAAATTATCTAAAGGGTTCTGCATTCACACATCATTTATTCACGTGAGTGTGCCTTAGTAAAAGTATGTTGATTGACAGAATACAATACAAATACTGGTTATAAGCGCGAAGGCTCAATATTTCTAAATTGTTTTGTTCGCTTTATTTTGTTTTCAATCTACCGCAGAGACCATGGATAACATAAAAACGACAAACGAGGGAATAAAAATCACATTTCTCACTGAAAAAATACGACAAGCGCATGCATTACACGTTAACTCTGACATCGTTGTTGCCGCTCCCCCTCCCCCCTGTTGAGTAGAAATACTTCATCAAAGCTTCACCAGATTGTTTTGCACCGAATGAACGTGTTTGTATCGCTGTCTTTTTCGGCGGTCGTTTGCCAACGGGCCGAGAGGATGTCACTGCTGGGCGCGTCTCTCACGCATCGGTAGCTAGATTCGAATGACGTCAGCTCGCAGGTCATCCATCTTCATCGAGCTGCCTCCTGTGGTCAAGCGAAGCCATTGGTCCTTCTGCGGGGGGAGGAAACCAAACTCTTCCGCTTTGGCAGGGCGCATGCGTGAGTCCTCTCGAAAGAAGACAAATGATGTATTTATTTGCATTAGATAACACGTTTTCTTACTTCGTTCACGGCGTAATTGGTACACAATACAAAATCGCAGAAAATTTCAGAACATAAATGATCTCGCACTTGTTCATCAATTTCGATAATTTGTACCCTCTAAAACAGTCATCTGTATCATCAATATTAATCCTATAGTTCAATCTCATCCGAGTTCTTGTAATTACAAAAAATCAAACCACATTAATTTCACATTGAAATAAAAATATAGTCCGTATAGAAGCAAAATTTAGTCTAAAACTGCTTAATATATATTTCGTTTTATTACGTCAAGGTCTTCTGTATGTTAAGAGTTCGTGAACTTATGGACATGGTTACACTCATTTAGATGTTAATAGATTTTATTGGTTCAATCATGGTAATAAATGACCCCTTAAATCTTGTACAGTCATCCATTCGTTTGTTTACTTGTTTGTTCATTGACATAGACTTGCTATCGAAACCAATATCTGATAAATAATTCTTAAATTCTATCCTACATATATTACCAAGATATAAACATCTATACTTTAATAACTAGGAAATATGGTCTTGGGGTATTTTAATGAATTTTGCCTTTCCTTTCCTGATATGCTGTTTTATACCAAGAAATATTCTGAAGTGTACTTAGTTGAGGAGACAACATTATTTTGTTTGCTCTCAGAGAGATTCAGACGCATTTCAAAGGATTCAGTTTTCATATTATTGCATCTTTCGGCAGAATAACTCATATTTCCGGGTCCAGATAATGAAAAAATCCAGATGCAACAGAAACCCTCTTAACACATGATGTATCCAGAATCCATGTTTTGTGGGTCCTTGATATCGAAAAATCGAATGACGGCAAAAAGTCCGTCCGTCCGTCCGTCCGTACCTAATCAATCTATTTGATGCCACGGCTTCTTGAATTTGAAACTGATATTTTAATTTGGTGGGGGGGGGGAGTTCTTTACATGACGCCCCTGGGACATTTTCAAAATTTTGAAAAACTGGCTCCATCGTTTTTTACATTTATTTATTTTGTATAGCGTGAAGGACGTTTAAGACAATGGAGCTTCAAATACTAAAATCAGCTTCCCTTCCCCGAGCGCGCGTTCGCTGGTGGAGCGCTGCGTGACCTTGTGTGGTGGACTGTTACATTCAAAATATCCGTTAAACGCGAGTTGCAAAAAATCAAATTTACTCAAAAAATGCTTATCTAACATATGAGAATATTTATATCACTGACATCGTCTTTTACGCTCGTCATAATACACTGAAAAAATAGTATAGTTCCATTTGAAAAAACAGAGTTACCTCAAATATCTCGTAAAATACATGTGATAAAATATAAATGAATACACATGTCAATTAGTCCAATTCTCTCACGAACTTTCGTGAAAACTGCATTGCAATAACTTCAACCGTTCAAAAGTTACAGCAGGTGCTAAAGTTACGTGACTCACCCAACACATGGCGTCGCTTCTTAAATCTTTGACGTTCGAGTTAAACCAAGACGCATCCTGCAACGTCCAATTATCGCGAGCCAAATCCACAGGGCGAAGCTCACGACGCCCGACACAAGGCGTCCTAATTCCCTGTTGAAACCGCTACAGACACCGGCAACGAGACCAATGCTGCGTAACAAAAGGATCAGGCACGTGAAAAGCAGGTGCGCGCCCAGCCCACTCACACGTCTGGTAATAAAATATTGAAACCGATTTTCTTACTCATGAAATACATTACCGATTTCTTCACTCAAATATTTTAAAACATTCTTTCTGCTTTTTACACTTTGCAAATCAAGAACTCCATCAAAATCAAAATTGTGCGAACAGTGACTTCGCAGTTTTCAGTCAGGGATTGGTTCCGTTATGACTCACGGACAAATTGCCTGATATTCGAAGTACAATATAATTTAAAATGCGATTCATTTTTAACCCTCACTGTGAACGAAGGAAGTTAAATTGTCGAGGAAGGAATAAGTCATTATTTAAGCCTAAAATCATTTCGACTCTTCACCATAAAAAAGTTTGATTTTTAGAGCTGCTCATATGTGCTATTCTCGAGCAAGTATTCGTAATCATCATTAGCTTGCTATTCGCGTGCACGTCACTGTGAATGAAATACAAAGGAATGTTACACCTAATACCTAGTTATACCTAAAATCACCTCGAATCTTTGTGCTACAAAACGTTCGATTTTCTAGAACCGCTCGTATTCGCGAGCGCATCACTGTCAACAATATACCGTGAAGTGAAATTGTCGAGAAAGGAACAAGCCACTAGTTAGGCCTAAGAGGAATCGAATCTTTGCCTAAAGAAACCGTCTGATTTCCGCGTCGTTAAAGGCCGCGTGCGCACTCCCGGGCTGGGAGCCACTGCGCTAGAGAGAGGAGTGCGTAGTACGCACCGCGGTGGGCGGCGGCGCGGCGGTCGCTAACGAGAGCAAGCGGCGGCATCCGCCCGCCTGCCCTTGCCCCGCCCCTCGCCGCCCCGCCGCCCCGCCCCCGCAGCCCGCGCCGGAAGGGCCTCTCGCCCTTCTGCATTCAGCCCAAGCAGCGATTGCTCACGCCGCGCCATCATCGGCCTCCTCCCCTCGAGTGAGACGTCAAACACTCCGTTCCACCTAGCACGCGCACTTCATCAAGGGGAGCTAATGCACGCGCAGTTGACGCTCTTGCTTAAAGTCACCGCTGGAAGGGGCCCCCAATCATTTTTCCAACACAGTGTTATTGTAGTAGAAATAGCAGTGTAGCTAATAGTTATTTAGGACATATGAATCGTAAAATATTACATTAAGAGATTGGAGAAATATCAAACGAAACCGAGTAATAACCAGTGGATATTGTACTGCGTTTTATCAACTTTGTAAATATTTCAAAGAGATAGAATTTTCATTTAAGTTTGACTATTCAAATCCTGCGAAAAGTGACATACAGATGTTAATAGTAGTTAAAAAGGAGGTCACGGATTAGTTTCAATATTACTTACATTACCTAACTCACTATTTTTGTTAATAGAGGGCACACTTGAATCACACTTATTACGACATTTCTCTCTTTTCCAAAGTTTCACCTCAGGCAGTAAAAGTGGGTATACTATTTAAGTAATAATTTCTTTAAATTACAAAAACTACCGTTATACATGTTTTTGATCACTTGAAATATTGAAATGAAAATGAAATGAAATGAAAATAATGAAATATTTTGGTCATGCTTGAGACCCCTCAATATATCTGGCCTTTTAAGGCCAGTGGTACAGCCCGATTGGAGTGCGTGATTGACATTTTTGAGACTGTGGCTTTGTGTTGATTGACTGATCGTTTCGTGTTTCCGGACGCGTCAGTTGCTATGGCCATTAGTCCCGTACGTGTAGGGCACTTTTTTTTCCTTCGGAGGTGGCGGGGATCTTCCCCTGAATGGTGAGGTCCTGCACCGACCTACACCTCGGCTAGCGGAGTTTCCCCAACATCACATCTCTCGCCAGTGCGACACTACCCAGCCGGGACAAGCTCTAAGCTCTCGACTGGTCTTCCAACAAGTGTGGTAATGCAGTGCATGTAAGTGCAAGTGGGCGTGAATCAGCAGTGAGGATAGGACAAGGAAGAGGAAGGAAAGGTTGCGGTCGGTCTAAGGCCCTTTGGTTAGGGTACTGCTTTGGCATTTGCCTGGTGTTGATCGCAGAAACTAGGGAAAACTAACGATCAGGTCAGGCGCCGCTAGAAGTCTCCTCCAAATAGCTACTGAGTTCGACCCTATTTATTATGGTTGCATTAGATTGATGTTTCCGGGTTGGTCAACTGCTATGCTCATTAGAGCCATTAGTGTAGAGAGCGTTTCATCCTGAAAGCTGGCGGTGATTCCTTGCCCGCTGGACGGAGAAATCTGATGCCGAACTACACGTCGGCTTGCGGAGGATTTCCTCCTCCAAGTATCTCTTCAGGCGAGGCACCACCTCAGCCAGGACAAGGCTGAACAAGCTTGACGTACTTATTACACTACCACACAGGTATGTATCATGTAAGTGCATGTTTGAGTAAAAGGGAGAGGTTAGGATGAGGAAAAGGAAGGGAAGATCGCGCGCGGAGCGTGGTTCCATTAATAGGGTACTGCTCCGGCATTCGCCTGGTATTGATCGGAGGAACAAGGAAAACTACTGATCAAACCAGCTGGGCGTTAGACTTCTCCTCCAGTCAGCGACTGAATTCGACCTATCTAGCTAGTGTCGAAAAGTCGCTCCCGTCGGGACTCAAACCCTACGACCTTTCCGTCAGATCCAGTAGTGACTGCGGAGACAGTGGGAATGTTGGATCTGAGCTGAACTCACCCAGTGATTATATCAGAGCTGTACGCTGCAATGCATTTGGAAGTATTTTCGAAAGATGAGACAACATGTTATACTATTTCGTTTCAAAAGATTCATATTTCTTTACTACAACCATTGCAGCACTATTATAAATATATTTATGGAGGTACGGCTCCACAAACTTGCAGGCAGAATCGATTATTAAATATGAACGACATTAGTTTAACTATTAAATTACCACAATACTAAACTAACCATTTATTGCGATGTACGAGTATGTCTAGAAACACTGCACGAAATTTAAGAATTCTCATGGTGAGTCATAAATTAACATCCTATCTCGACTTTCTTGATCTACAGACAGCCAGTGGCGAAAATGTTGGTTCGTGTTCTCGGTTGTGAGGTAGCGAATACCATTCACGTTCCGCATCAGCCATCGCTGACCAAGCAAATTCCCATCTCTCGACGTTTGCCTACAGCACGTGCCTTGCGCCGGCGGGTGAGTTCAAGGGCGTTCCCGACACCCATTGTGAGGAATAAGTAACCAACGTCTCTTCCAGCGATAAGGAAGGGTTATGAACGCCGAGGTGCGTAGTAGCAATGCGGCGTTTCCTTGTTCGTTTCAACAGGAACGTACTAAAGCAATGGCTGCCGACCGAGTACCGGCGTAGGGGAGCCGACAGTGCCATTAAACAAAACACATAGTTAGCATACCGCTTCTAAACAAGAGCGTGAAAAACGTGTACTCTCCGCGAAGCGCCTAACATAGTAATCATGTTCTACAGTTACTGTGGAACAATGTCCGTCGTAAACATAACTTTTCTTGAAGGACGGGGTTTGAAGTTTACAAGCCCGCTCGACAGCGCTAAAAGCAGTTCATGTGCTGTCGAGAAGTTCACTAACGAGCTACTACGCGGCTGCGAATCGAATTGGGCGCCCAAAGCCCCGAGCGTAGCTGAATTTCCAGAGGAAATTACGGGTAGGATTTTAAAAGCACAGCTTAGCAGAAGAACAAAAGCAGACTTCACGATACTCATTCAAATAATTACCGCAAAGGAATGTCGCGATTAAGACACCACAAATACTTTTATTCGCAGTTAAGGCGCCTCCGCGTCCTTCAAGCCTTTGCATGCGTTTTCTTGACAGCCTTATGAAATTTGGGTGTTTTAAAATGCGACTTTGTATTTTACAGTAACAATTACCATAAACTAGGATATGCAGGAGTAAAGAGACCTTTGTAATCTCTAAATGCAGGAACGTGTTACCGTGCCGCTTTATGTTTCATTTTACATGTGTGATGCATTTCACATGCTCCCTCCCATTTAGCACGTACGCTTCAAATGCATGTTCACAGGGAGTCTACAGCCGTCTGCCGCTGCACATTCGTTTGCGCTAGTCGGCGCTATTGCTATTTGTCGCTTGAGCCTCTTCGCCTGCGACAAGGACTCTCATTCACGACGTTAGTCCTGGATAGATTTGGTAGAGTTCTCTTTCTTGACGCCCGGCACCAGTTGCCACCACTCCATACTTTTTATTCAGCCATTTGAAAAACGGGTTCAAAATATTTTAATAAGCTCATTTTCATTAAGGTGAACAAATTATCTAAGGAAGAAAACTTAGTAGAATAAAATATGTAAGTTCACTAACTCGGTTTAAGGAATATCCGATCGACTGGAATAACTTCATCGCAAGAGGAGGAATTTCATAAAAGGGAACTATTTATTCAGCGAAAGGTGCTGAAACTGTTTGCCAACTAAATAAGATTAACTATATCAAATACCTGAATTATATAAATATATTGTAAAACATTCCTAAAACTAGTTTGCATTTCAATAACATAAATATGAAACATCTGTCATATACATAAATCAGACTAAATTAAACTTATGTTTGCATACCGTTAAAAATAATTGTCACTTCAATATTGTTCCAAATAAAAAAATGTTCATTCAATTTTTTCACCTGATTAAAAATTATTTTTTTCTGTTGTCAACTCATTAAATTAATATGAAAAAATATACTTCCTATCATTCATAAAAATAATATAAAACAAACGAAAATGATACATGATTCAAATTACTGACTTTACGTTGTACAAAGGGCCATTTCGTACGCCTTACAACTGTGATGTATCTTATGAAACAAACAAAAAAATAGTTAAGTTCAATATATCCACGGGCAACCCTGTTGGACAAAATGGCAACATCTAATCGAGCCTATGTGCGTCAATGTTGTAGTTGTAGTCCCTGAGACAGATGATAAACTACAAGACGAATGTTAGAAAAGCTGAACTGTGACCAAACGTGCAATTTGCAGTTCTTCGTACCAGAAATGTTCCTCAGCTATGAGAGCTACGACATGCATTGGGTGATAGTTCATCTCCCTACCGTAATGTTGCACGTCAGCAGGAGGCCTTCGCGCTGCAACAGCTCACCTGCCGCGCGGTGGACATGAGTCGGCACACACACACAACCTCGCACAGCCGATGTTATTCAACGCATTCCTCACTGTCCATATGTGGAAGCTTTGAGGAATTGTTTTGAATGGGTGTTAGCTGTGTGTAATAATACATTGTTTCTTTTTGTACTTATTAAAATATTAATTTTTGTTAATGTTCATTTTCAATTTTCCCTACCCGCTGGTGATTGAACCTGAATCCAATTTGAGAATAGCATTGCAAGAGACATTCCACTTATTTTTATTGGAATGTGGTAAATTCCCCCTGTATTGGCTAATATAGTTGACATGGTAAATGGAATGATCCTTGTAATATAGTTGACATGGTAAATGGAATGTATTAATTAACAACGATGTTCAGTAGACTTGAAAAATCGTATTTAATTTTCAAACTATCAACCAATCAAACATTCAACTCTCCTTTCTCTCGAACTGTCTCGTGGGCTTCCTATCGCACGAGAAGATACAAAAGTGACGGCCCGTTAGACTCGCTTCTCTGCGTGGAGGCCTCGAGCTCTGGTGACTGCGGGGCGCGTGCACGCAGAGATTCGTTCAGCTCCTTTTTGATTCCTAGCCACATTAGCGCGTGTCTGCGTTGGAGTGAGGGCCCAGTCATTAGTTGTACCGCCCCGCCCCCGCCCCGCCCCCGCCCCGCCTCGCCTCGCCCTGCTCCCGCGGCCCGCCCGCGGCCCGCCCGCGTCCCGCCCGGGCAGCGCCCCCGCCCCGCCCCGAACCCGTCTCGCCCCGTCCCGTCCCCGCCCCTCCCCCGCCCCGCTCCTCCCCCGCCCCCGCCTCGTCCCCGCCTCGCCTCGCCCTGCTCCCGCGGCCCGCCCGCCCCGCCCCTCCCCCGCTCCGCCCTGTCCCTGCCTCGCCCCGCGTGGGCGAGAGGCGGCGCGCGAGACTCCGACTGCCGCCACCCGCCCACGCCTCTTCGAACGCCCAGGGAATAATTTTGCTAGCGGTGTGCGAATGTGGGCGTTCGACGAAATACAATATCGTCGGCGCACTCATCCTACCGCTCTCTTTGACAACGCATGAAAACTAATTATGTTTTCGTTTGTTGTTTCCACCCCACTTGTTTGTTTAGCAATTGCGAAGTACTACAAACCACGAACGCAAACATTTCAGACACAATAAATATTCTTGGAACACGGAATGGAATTTATAATCATGATACCATTTATACTTATAAATTTCGATATGAACATTTTCTGTGAACTGCATACTGCATTATTTATTGCTCATTTTCATTGCTCACAAATTATTTACCTTGTTTACAAGCTTTATTATGCTCTCCTCATATTACCCACCCCTGCTCTGAACACCCTTCCCAAAGTGCCACGAATGATTTCCCTTCCCAGGGCGAGTGAGGACAGCCCCTGCTCGTGCAAAGGAGCAGAAATTACGTTCTTTCTGCACCCTCAGAAGGAGAATCTGAGCTAGCAGAATCCGAACTACAAATGCCTGCAAGATCATGTCGTTGCTTCGAAAAAAAAGACACATCTCCGAAATTGTAATTGTTACAGTATAATATTAGAAATACTGGTTTGATTTTTTATTGTTGAAATGCAAAAGTCATTTGAGGACTATTATCCTTCTTGAGATAAATTGTAGGATATAATAGATTTGCTTTACAGAATATGTGGAAGAAACACAACAGAGGCGTCCAATTTTTTCAACAGCTTCCACTCTATTCAAATAGTTCATTGTCTCAGAAACCTCACTCTTATACCACTCTGCGCACTTCAATGGTTGTATGATTACCTTATTACCCTCACAACTCCCAGAGCGTGGGTTAGATCCCGACTGAGGTGCTGCATTTTCGAAGGGGGAACCCCATGCGTGCCAGGTCGTATTTGGGGTGTGCAAAAGAAACCTAGCCAATGGCTTCAAAAAAATAAATCTTGCGACAGCTCTTTTCGTAATCAGATCCCGTGTTTGCTTTGGGTGGATGCGGCGGAGTACACCTCAAGTATTGGATATACATTATTATGCTGTTGCTGTGGTGCTCGCTAGCGGCTGATGCGGAAGCCAAACTCTAATGGCAACGCTGGGAGTCTATAGGGTACCAATTAAAAAATTACCAGCAATTACAGCCCATGTCGTAGGTGGGTCTATTGATCATTCGCTGAGTGCCCGGAGTTATAACCATACAAAACTCTTACGTACGCTTTTACTTCATAAAGCAGCAAAAAAATTTATTGGAATAAGAGGAAGTAGAAACCATACAACAAAAATTAAATAAATTAATAAATAAATAAACAACGCATGAATTCAAAATATAGTCATCCATATGACTTTTGACAAATACCCTCTTTCAGCAAGGGAATAAAAATTTAATAAACTATACAACTACAAGGACTATAATAGACCAATTTGTGAATCATAAGACATAACCGAACAAGGCATTTAAACTTGATAATTATGAAGAATGAAGCAAGTAGTTCAGTGAAGTGAAAATGGCTATAAAGGACTTCATAACCTTGATAAAATTAGTAATTTTCTCACATCTTTATCTTTTGATTGAGATTTAGAGCATTCTTACACTTACAAATGAGGAGAAAGCATCGCAACGACTTCATCAACAGTTTATTAATATATCCTTACAAACATAGCACTTTGAATGAAAATTAAATCTGAGACAGTCATGTCTGAAAAAAAAATCAATAGAGTAACAATTTTCAGTATTTTACTATGTATTATAATATGTATTATAATATGTCACAATATGACTACAAACATTTTTTTTTATTACAAATGTAATAGATTCAAAATTGCCCGCAGTTTCACTTATTATTGCTTTCACATTTAATTTTGTCTCAAATTCACTTTTTTTACTTCAATTCCGTGATAGTTTATTATATTAATTTAATAGAATAGTATCAAGTCGACACAAATGTTTTTCAATTTTGGTTGGCTTTATTTCAAGTGAGCCCCATGATGTTGAAGACCTGTCATTTGATCACAAACATACTATGATCAGTACTTGCCATAATTCGACATGAGGAGCTTCCTCTAGCAATCTTCTTTATTACTACTTTCTTTTTCCGTTCCTGTGAATAACGGGAATGTAAGGATGTTTAAGGTGATTTCGGCGTCGTTATCTGAATTGCTCAACTATGCTCCGTCAAGTCACGGAAATAATGCAACTTGAGACACCACAGATTCCTGGAATATATGCTCAATGCCCGAGAAGCGCAAAGAGATGCGTTGTGAAAAAGTCGCCGCAAATAAAAAGTTAGAAAAAAGTAACAAACACAAATGCCCTTCATCTCGACCATGACTAGAACCCATGATCCATCAGAACGAAGCCGTTATGTCGTTCGACAGAGTGGGGAAGGGGTGGGGGGGTTGAAGATCGTCTCCCCCGGGTATTTCATGACTCCTGCTGGGAATGTATTAATTTGTGAAAGTAAAATGCATATGTAGGTGCCTCTTTTATGATTCCCAAACATGACTTTGATATGTTAAAATCAAGGAAACTGGAAAGGCCAATAGCATTCTTACAATTTTTTCACAATGTGCTGCCTAAGCGAAGATGGTCCACGTTTTAATTCGTCGATCCCCCCCCCCGAGTAGTTTTGAAATAACAATCGCGAATGACGCTCTGACGGTCTCTCTCACCTGAGCGACGTCGGCTATCGGATCGCATATTTCGCGCAGCCGGTTCACTTTGTTATTAGGTCCATAGCGTGAACCGTGCTGCGTGATGAAGTTTCCACCGGTGTTCCAGTCGCTAGGCGCACTGCTGCCCGCGCGCTGGCCACGGCCTCCGATCGACCGGTCCGCCCCCCCCCCCCCTCCCGCGGCCCAGGGGCAGAGCGCTCGTTATTCAGAGGGGCTTTGGACGGCGGCCTCAGCACAAGAGAGCGACTATTTGATTACGTCCGTTAAGGAACTTTGAATACGTTTTAATTATATCACAACACATAACTTTTCAGAAAGTGCAGTCAAATTGTTTCTATTGACACGCCTAAATTAACTTCGCATTCACAATTATTACAGTATACTGAGAAACATTGTTAAAAGTTTCTTGTAACATTGGTGACCGGTTGGAATACATAAAAAACAATGCATATTCTGTTAAAATACTTTTTCCAATTTAAAACTTCCCATTGATATTATCCGCTAAACGAGAATTTAATCTGCACTCTATGGATGTCGACAAATGTGTTGTTTTGTGTGTGTGTGTGTGTGTGTGTGTGTGTGTGTGTGTGTGTGTGTGTGTAAGTTTCCATAGCATTAACGTCATAAAAATATTACGTATTTTAATGTACGAACGCGCTGGAAATACGAATGCCTTCAATGAACGAAAATAGATTAGTCGAATTAATACGTGAACTGTGTCAGGGACCAATCGCGACCAATTATAATAGAACGATAATAGGAAGGGCTTAGAATTAAAAGGTGCTGATTTATTTTCTCAGTGTGTGATTTTAACTTTTTTCTTTCCCTTATTTTCTGATTCGTCATTTCCCATTCTCAGATTACGTAATTTTGCATCATAATCATAAAGGAAAGATTGGGTTGTAAAAATAGATCGTTTTATGAGTATAGCGCACATAAAACTAAGCCGAAAACCCCAAAACTATATTATCCTCTAAATTACGATAATTCATCTAGAGTCCATGTACCATTATTCACATAGCTTCAGCTTCGGAAGTTTCCCAAAAGTTACGACAATCCCAGCTTTCAAGGAGGAGATTGACGATACCTTAAACGACGAAAGGTTAAAGGTCACAGGTCAGAGGCCAAACAGTGGCTTCAAGCTCCCCAGCGGGTGCTTCTCATCGACCAGAGCCATCGCTCGCAGTACAGAGGTTTTCTCTTCTTACGTCAACGAAGTTAGCGGATAAGGTAATTTTATCGCACCCGTTAAATTGATATGATTCGTCGGTTTTCTTGCTAAAAGCTGGCAAGTGAACTAATTTAGTTACTTCTCAATATATTTTTAACGAAATAATTTTCATGGAATTTTTGAAATTGTTTACTTGACTCTTTAAAAATCATCAAGTAACTCGACTTCTGTAGTTACCCATCATCGTATTACTCACGGATTCCAGAAAAAAAATTAAGTAATTCAACAATTTCCAAACAATTATGCTTTGAACAGAGAGCGGCGGTGTAATAAATTTGATTCATTAACATGAGTAAGTGGTAGGAATAAAGAAAAAATCTAATATCGTTAATATATATACAATCTATACATCGTTAATCGAGTCCTACTCTAACAACGCATAGTTAGTAACCCTGGTGTTGTTGCCACTACAAAAATCCATGATCGATTAATTTCAAATGAAAAGTAAACAGGATTCATAGACTTCTAACCTTCGCCTGGGACTAGAAACTCTTCTTTCGGGCAAAATGTGAAAACATCTTTTCCCCGAAGTGATGCAAAGCTGGAGCCCTTTGCGCCTTTTTCGATGTACAATGAATATATTTTTAATTAACCTTTCATCCTCCAAAATAGCAATATTTTTCTCTTTTAGCGTTTCTGTGACGAGCAGCAGGTTTGGCAACGCGAGTGTAAACAATTTCACGCAGGAACAGAGACCCATACCAGCCGCAAAGCTGCGAGTCAGGAGGCCTTGTCAATGGACAACCACAACGAACATCTGTTAGCGACCACAAGTGGGCAAAACACAGCTTTGTTTTCATTACCCTCCAATGACCAAAAGGGACACGAAAATGTGCTCTTTGCCAACGCATGATAAGCAATAATGATTTTGTTTATTGTTTCCTCCCCTCAAATGTGATTAATAATTGCGACTCACTACAAACAACGAACACAGACACTTCACTTCTTA
The DNA here is from genome assembly GCA_011170035.1 of Teleogryllus occipitalis. Lineage (NCBI taxonomy): Eukaryota > Metazoa > Arthropoda > Insecta > Orthoptera > Gryllidae > Teleogryllus > Teleogryllus occipitalis. Next base: position 119,235 of record BLKR01009339.1, read on the forward strand.
TATAAGTTCCTGTTACATTGACGGAAATACTCGAATAATTACTATTATACTCCACAAGTAAAAAGCACGACGCAAAAACGTGAAAGTTATCTATGTAACGTATCTTCTATTGTTTGTTACTTATTTTCATTTATACATTCGTTATTTACAGTGCCTCCAAGCTTCACTATGTTATTTTCTTACTCACCCCCTCCGCCCTTTGTTTGCGGGCCATAAACTTCCTCCCCAGTAGCAACGAGCGAGCACAGCCCCCGCACGTGCAGGGGTGTAGGAGTTACTCACAACGAGGGTCTAAAGCTAGCAGAACCCAATCAGGAAAAACCTGCGAAGCCATATCCTTGATACCCAAGAAAAGTGTCACATCTCAAGATTCCACATTCAATGAAAGAATTATATTTAGTATTTTTCTATTTGTGGCTATTTTTAACAGAAAAAAATCGTAAACATATTTCACAAGTCCCCGAGGGTAGACTTAAAAATGTTGCCTGTGGCCACCAAATAAATGACACCGCTTAGGTTAAAACTGTTCTCCTACAATATGCCACTTTTTGAGAGGCGTCACATTTTTTTTGTGCACGTACAATATGGTTATATATACGTATTAATTAACGGCACGTAATATACGTATGGTTAATTAAGCTCATAACATTAGTCTTTTCTTCCTAATTTGAAAACTCTGCGTTTGCCAGGCTTTAACTACACAGCATTCACCTTATAAATGAAACTGTAGATGGAAAAAGTGCAAAATTTAAAGGCTCATTAAAGGAGATAAAATAAAATCCATTCCACTCTTGACAACAAAAAATGTAAGGTTGCATACAGAAATATCAGTGAACTGACCAAATTCTACCGGAATATCAAACAAATATATTTTTAACTTAAAAACTTACCATACTAAATTGATAATGTAAAGGCCAATTAAGGGCTCTATTCCAGCATTTTACTATTCTCCATTTTCAGCTTTATATAACTAGAATATTCCCAAGTTTTGAAAAAGAAGTGTACCAAAAATAGGAAATATGGCATGGAATTAGCATATAATTATTCACATGGCTTTGCATATGGGTATTTGATGTTTGGGCTTTTATAACTTTAGATTACTCTCAAAACACCAACGCTGGTTCTTCGAGTTTTATAGTTGACTTCGTCAAGGCACAATCTGATTCAGTCATTAATTAAATATGTAGATCTTAATAATCATCAATAGACATCAATATCGCTATGTATTTTAAGAGTAATAGCACTCAACAAAACTATCGATAACTGAAATATTAGCTTTATCTGCAAATTTTCGGAATGTTGGCTCGACCATTTTGTTTTGAGTAGTAGCAGTTTCAATGTGTAAAATGTGACATAGTACATTTTATAATAGATGATTTGCGTTAAACTGGCCGAGCTGACTGAAAAATTCATATAACTGAATAACTGCTTAAAGGATGTTTATCATCCAATGAATACATATGCCGAAGATATGGTTCTCAGGAGAGACATCATCACAAGAAAAAAGAAAGTAAGATTGTCTATTTTGAAAAAATAAAACAAATATTTTTAAAAAATTTATTAATCTTAGGGAGTTATTAACTTAAATAAACAAACATTACTTGCGCTCAGTAATCTCAAAATATTTTTTTTACAAGGGCAGTGTTAGATTAAGTAATGTTAACAATAAAAATGCATAATACAAAAATAGTTTCAAGCCTATTTCTCGTGATGCTACGCCACTCTCACTTCAACACCTACAGCAATCTCAAAAACGAGCAGCAAGAGAAAGGGATTCCTACAACTGTACGGTACATCTCCTTCAACTGTTTCGTATCTCTCCTTACTATACATCACGTTCGATGATTCGTCAACACAAAGGAACAGGTCTTTAGTGGGTGTGCTGAATTAATCTCGATTTCGAAACACCCGTCAATACCAGACTGCCAGCGCATCTTAGTGCCTGGTTGGTTGTGTTTGGGTAACAGGCCAATCACTCTCGGTGAAACACTAACGAGCTCTCTGAGAGGTGGATAGACGATAAAAAATTTGGCACACAGCTGTTACTTTAAAAAGTAGCTCCATTCCCTGACATCCATTTAATACGTCTGTTACATCAGCAGATTTATTTATTTTATTTATTTATTTTACGTAAAAAAAAAAAAAAACAGTTCAAACTGCGTATGATATCACATGGAAATCCCACGTATATTATCGACGCGTCCTGGCACTCCAGCGTACCCATCAACTTTATCGAATTCTTCGTCTATCATCCCCCTTGCAGACTTACACTCTAATCCATCTCTAAAAAGCAATGATAGGACCAATGCCTACCAACGCCTATCCAATTTGGGATGAGTCGCATAAACTCACATATGTAAATTGCAAGTATTTTAAAGTAGATTTCTGTGCACTGTCACAAAAGCCCAGTGCTTAAGCTCCCGTCCATCCTCCGGAAATGCTTGGTAATGTAGAGCATGAAGGTGTGTGTGTTTGTGTGTGTGTTTGTGTGTGTGTTTGTGTGTGTGTTTGTGTGTGTGTTTGTGTGTGTATTTGTGTGTGTATTTGTGTGTGTGTGTGTTTGTGTGTGTGTGCGTGTGTGCGCGTGCGTGCGCAAAGAGCAGAAGAGTTCGTTCAGGGAATGCTCCGGCATTCGCCTGGTTTTGATTAAAAAAGACGGAAAACAATCAGAGCAGGCGGCCACCAGAATGGTTCGCTAGACAGTGGCTGCAGCATTCGATTTGACTACAAAGCTAGCTAGTGTCAAAACTCCACCATCGACAGGACTCGAAGCCTTTAACCTGCTGGTGAACGACGCTGCAGGGTCCACGGTGTTCAATTCCTTCGCCTGTGACCGCGTGCGGCTGTGAGGCGCCAGTGGCCGGCTCGGCGGCGGCGGCGGCGGCGGCGGCGGCGGCGGTGGTGGCGGCGGCGGCGGGGGCGGGGGCGGCGGCAGCTGCGCGGGCGGTGCGGGTGGCACCGGGGGGCGGGCGGGGCGGGGAGGGGCGGGGTCAGAACCGGCCCTGGGCCACCGACCATTGTGTGGGACGAAGGCGGCACGCGTCAGATTCCGGCTGGACCAACCTACTCACAATATCCGATCACTGTTGGATAAAGTGAACGTATTATCAATAGTAATTTTGTGTGTATGTCTTGATAGCACAATTGTGTGAACCATAGTCACTTTCTTTGTAGTTTTTTGGCTATTACAGATTGAGGATGTAAATCTGATAAATTTACTTTTTATTGAAGTCATGATAATACAACGGCCAGCCATTTGGCTATACTCTTGCCTAACCGAGTTGTTATATTTTTGTTATTATTTTTAAGGTGTAGCTCATGAGCGGCTTCCTGTTAAATATATTCGTGTAGTTTTAAATTGGAGTTTAACTAGACGTGTAATGGTTGGAGGGATGTAATATGGAAAGAAGTGTTATGTTGTCATACGATTTCTGCGAAACTTAATTTATGGGATATGCGAGCATACCTCTGAATTGAAGAAAAAAAAACAATTGGGCCTTCTTCCAGCAATTTTAGGCCTTTTCTTAAGACAAATGTTTAATAAGCAAAGTTGCACTATCGTTTTTACATAAATAATAATTTTATTTATACATGCAGAGAGGGAAGTGAAAGCGTAGAACTTTATTCTAGTGCATTTTTCAACAAAACAACAACAACAAAAACTATTAATGTCACAAAGTTCATGTTTTTAAATGTAATTAGATATAAAATTTGTGACAATCTAAACTATTTTCCGACACTCTCTTAAGTAAGTTAATTAACAAAAAAATTGTGAATACAATGAAAGATTTTTTCTAATTTTACCTATGTAAAATAGCAAGATTTTGAAAATTTTTGAACATGCCACTTTAATTTATATTCCACAAGTAAGAAATTGTGACATTTAATAAGTCGACTAACTTTCATAAATGTAGGATACATACTTTTTGAGAAAACTGCAGTAGAATGTAAAAAGTTACTTTTGAAGAAAAAGCGTGTTAAAGTTTTGGCTTTGCATTACACACAACACATATTGGCAACACACATCTGCTACATAAACATTTACACTTAAAATAAGATTCTAAGAACGTAGTCACTACACTAATATTAACAATCCTGTAACCATTATCTCTACTATTTACATGAAAAAAGTTACTGTCTATTGCTAGATGAAATAACTTTTCTCCTGAAGTCGATGGATCTTACACCGCGAGGTACAATTGTTTCCGTAGAAACATCAACTTTATTTGCACTCATTTTCTTTGTAAAACGATTGCCAAAACACTTTAGTTTACCAAATGTCTTTATTCTACCCATTTTGACAGAAAAAAACTGTCTTAGCAACAAAACGCGAAAAAACAAACAACACACGACTCGCATAGCCAGAAATTTACGCAGATAGAACTATTCAAGTTCCGGGAATAAAGACAATAGAGCATCATATTTTTACAAAGCCAATATGCCCTAAAGAAGATTTTCTTAGCAAAAAAATCCGAAATTATCCTACAAATGATTGAAAATAGAATTAGAATAGAGAAAAGGGCGTAACCTATTTAAAATGGCGTGCACAGGGATATTTAAAATTGCTATTGAAGTTGAAATTGTCCAAATGTGATAAAATATATTCTATTATATATTATATATTTTTGAAGAGGAAAGATTGGAGTTTTTTTTAGAAAGAAAACAAAAAATCACATTTTTTGTCAAAATTACCCCTTTAACAGAGCGGAATGGGCTGTGACGAAATTCTGCCACTTTATAATTGCCAAAAGGATTTGTAGTTTTGAAGCTTCTTTGATTTTTGAAGACTCGTATGTTATGCAAGACAAGTGGTTTAGAGTTCCCCACGCGACGGTTACATCATAGCTTCCACATTGAAGAGAAAAAAATGTGAAATGTGACCCAATATACCAACAAAACATTTTAACGGAATGCATAATTTCATCCTCGTAGTTCTTACCATTACATTTTATATTATGTGCAAATTTTCTGATTGATACAAAAGGTCTCAGAGTCAAAATGTATTTTCGTCCCACATTTACAGAATGTAATGCCTTCCTACCCTCTTGAAATCGCCTTCAAACCTTTTTTATTAGAAATATTTTGCAGCCACCAGAAAATTGGAATTTAATTATCAATTGGATGCACACAATGCTCAAAATTTGGCGAACAATACAACGATATAAGCGAAAAAATTAGGACTAATGCTCTATAGATTTATAGAATCATCAATAAATATAAATATATAATCATCTATAAATATTTATAAGATATCATCTAAAAGGTTTGACATTTATCACAAGGATATTATAGTTATTTATGTATCAAGGGCGTTAAGTAAATGTTTTTGCTCTGAGGGGCAAACACATCTAGTAACGCCCGTGATGCATACAAAATTTTATGTTTTATTAGTTAGTGCTGAATTAGGCGAGAATTCGAAACATTTTATAGTTTTGTGTATCTAATAATAATTGCATCATCGTTATTAGACTGATTTGTTCGTACAAAATGAAAGAATATTGTCAAGTTCCTGTAAAAATTCTCGCAAAAGCTAACAAAACTACGCACAGTGGTTTCCAGTAAAATCTCGAAGTCTGGTGGCAATTATATTTTCACAGGAACATTCCAAAATTGCAATTTTCATATCAAATAAGCAAAATAATGTTTATAACGAGTTATTTTACATATTTGATCATTATGCTATTTATTTATTTATTTGATTTCATCGTAAGTTTAATAAATAGAATTCATAAAAATGGATGTGTTCTATTGGTATTAGAGTGGGCCATAAAGTATTCAAAAGGCCCGAGGGCATACAAAAACAGAAAGGCCCGCAAGGGTATTAACAATACTGTTACGTGTTTGGAGGTCCGTACACACAGCAATGAACAAGTAAACCTTAAAAGAAATTTATTTTCTTTTTTATTAAGAAATTTTGCGTGAAAAATAACCATAGGCAAAGAAAGATTGTTTAAAAAATTTGAAATACATTATTTTATGGTGTAAATGTTTCAATACATTTACTTCCATTTGCATAAAATTATATCTTTTCATTGCTGCAATTAAATTTTTTTCATCATGAAAGGACCTTCGTTAAATTAGAAACGTTAGAACAAACATTTATTTACAATTAAGAATTCACAATCATGACATCCGCAACGACTATTATCGCAGAGCTTCCACATCTCATGACCAGAAGAGAGCAAAGCCACAAAGCATTATCGAGAGAAGATTAGTATAGGCTTCCTGTTTAGAAAAGAGCAAGAACCATACGTCTCTTGTTACATGACGTAATCCATTTCAGTATTTTACAACTAGAAATCTTGCCAGTCAGGAATTGTCCCAGGAAATAAAAATTAATGTGCAAAGAGAAAACCCTAATGTCCATAAACATACATTTCAACAGTCCATAACTTTCTTAAAATTTTTCCAGTGTTGAAAAAATTCAACTATGATAAAACATGAGAGTAACCATTTCAAAAATCAACCTTAGGTAATAAATCATACCTCACAAAATAAATAATAAATTCTTAAATATTCTGTGACGTACTGATTGTTGCCTTATTATTGTTTGGAATCCTTAACATTCAAGATTTACTCTTAGAATCCTGCCACATTTTCTAATTTTTATTATGTGAAATCTGAATGCTACTCCTGCCAGTTTTCTATAATACACATATAAATCGTTAACTGCAGAAAAACAATTAGTCTACATTTCCAAATTTTGCTGAAGACACAAAAAAACTCATAAAACCAGTTTTATGCACTTTTTCTGCTTACATTTTTTCTTACCTAATAATAAATAAACTTATTTAATTCTATGAATAACAGTCTTTTATGACCGAAGGTTAGGGAGATGGGATTTACTTTTGGATTAGGATATATTTTCTTTTTACAGTAAACGGATTTCCAAACGATTTCTTGGGTTAAACTACTTTTCATAACAAATATAATTTTACATACAATATTTAATATTTTTATAAATGTTTTAAAATTTTTAAAGAATCTTTATTTTAATAAACATTTTAGAAAAATATTTTACATTTTGGATTGTCTAAATGCTCAGTAGTTATCTTCACCCTCATAAGATGTGATTGTTATGGGCCATAAGGTGATTGAATGCCAAAACTGCAGCTTGTCCTCAGGGATGTATAGATTTTCTTTGAAGGTATAATCTTTCTCTAAAGGTTTTACTGAATTTCTCAACCTAAACGCGTCCCGCATCAAGTCACCAAAATGCAATTTGCACCGAACACTATGCAATGTTTCAGCTGAGGCGATCAATTCACGGTATCCTGAAAGAGTGAAAGATGGTTTTAGATATCTAGGAAACACCTTTACTACAGGAATCATCGCTCAGAGAGGTTTTCATGTAGAATTTATAGACCACCATGAACTGTAATCCACGAAATCATTCGCCTTCACCTGAACAATTGAAAACTTTTTTGAGGAATGTTCGGTTAACGACTTCATCCTCTGTATATCTTTCTTCCTTCTCTGTATAATATCAGCTTCCTCCTAATTATCCCGAAGTCACTATCATTCAGCAAGAACGAATGACATCTAACTAGAAAACGAACAAAGTCAGAATATACATATAATATACAAAGTCATACAAAGGGATCTTGACAAGGAGAAAGGAGAATTGGTTCCCCAAAGGAGAATTGAAGGCGTTGCTAAGCCTGTGCTAATGTGTGGCCAAGTTTTCTTTCTGCATGAAATGATGCAGAAATAAAAACATTCTGAGAAATTGGACTAGTTGTCTTTCTGCAGTTAGCGGTTCGTATATGAATCGAAAGGGTGAGTTCCTATTTCGCAGGATGAAAATATTTCGCGTCTGTATTTAATCGAACGTTTAAAAATCGCCTGTCACGAAGAATGAGCTCATGTATGTGGACGTTCTACGTCGGCGGCCTGGCTACATGATGGAGTGTTGAGAGAAGCCCATCAGATAATGCGAGTACACCCCGTCACCCTCCCTCCACTCCACCCCGCGCCACCGCCTCCGGGGCCCAGAGGGCGGCTGCATCGATCTGCGTAGGCGGCGCCGGCGAATCCCCAGCCCTGCCGCCGCCCCGCCCCGCCCCGCCCCGCCCCTCCACGCCCACTCCAGCCCCTGCGCGGACCTTTCCGTCCCGTCTCGCACAGGTACCCGCGCACCCCCACTCGCTCATTCCCATCCCTCTCCTCACCGCCTTTTCTCTCCCCTTTCCGGCTCCCGCTCCCTAATCCTCTTCTCCGTCCGCACATTTCCTCAGCGTCCTCCTCACTCCTGCCGTTGCTTTTCTCCTCATCCCCGCACGTCCTTTCCCCCTTCTTCCCAGCCCGCCCTTCTACTCCTCATCCACTCGCACCCCTCTCCATCTCATGCCCGTTCGCCTTTCTCTTCCTCCTCATCCTCGTCCGCCCGTTTCTTCCTCCTCATATTCTCCCATTCTTATCTTCCTCCTCATGCTTGACCGCCCATATCGTCCTCATCTCCATTCACCTTTCGTTTTCTCCTCATCCTCGTCCGATCTTCTCTTCCTCCTCTTCTCCGTGCGCCCTAATCCTCATCTTTACGCCCACCCGCCCTAGTTCGCCTGCGCGCCTGCCTCGCAGAAGTCCCGCCATGCTGCGTCGTGCAAGCGCGTGCTCCTATCCGTCCACTCTTCCCCACCATCGCCCCTGCCCACCCCATTCCCACTTGCTCCGCTAACGCCGAATAACCGAGCCTTAAGGCGGAGACTTCCACTTGCGAAACGAGATATGACGCCAAGAGGAGCTGCACTGCAATCGATTTGTTTTAAAGCTATCGCTAACGGGACGTCAGAATCAACCTCTCTTTACTGAGCCAGCAACTCCTCTACGATTCACAACTAAATTTCAAAGTTGTCTGCCAAAATAATCAAAATAAAATATGGTAATCATGTGCCGGAAAAAGGCAAATTTTGACAAAAAACTTATTGCCGGGTTCTGGTAATGAAAAAGTGGATAAATCCACTTTTTCTATGGATACTAAATTCCTTCCTCTAACACGTGGTGGGGTTAGAATCAATGTTTTGTGGATCCTTGATATCGAAAAATTGATTGATAGCAAAAGTCCATCTGTAGGTCTATCTGTCCGTTCGTCTGTCTATCTGTCCCTTCGTCTGTCTATCTGTCCCTTCGTCTGTCTATCTGTCCCTTCGTCTGTCTATCTGTCCCTTCGTCTGTCTATCTGTCCGTTCGTCTGTCTATCTGTCCCTTCGTCTGTCTATCTGTCCCTTCGTTCGTCTGTCTATCTGTCCCTTCGTCTGTCTATCTGTCCCTTCGTCTGTCTATCTGTCCCTTCGTCTGTCTATCTGTCCCTTCGTCTGTCTATCTGTCCCTTCGTCTGTCTATCTGTCCCTTCGTCTGTCTATCTGTCCCTTCGTCTGTCTATCTGTCCGTTCGTCTGTCTATCTGTCCGTTCGTCTGTCTATCTGTCCGTTCGTCTGTCTATCTGTCCGTTCGTCTGTCTATCTGTCCGTTCGTCTGTCTATCTGTCCGTTCGTCTGTCTATCTGTCCGTTCGTCTGTCTATCTGTCCGTTCGTCTGTC